>CP139502.1:298031759-298164259 GCA_021014915.2 Artemisia tridentata subsp. tridentata | reverse complement strand
TTTAGTTATAACGTATATATCGACGCGTTTCTAAAAATCATTTTACTCGCTCATTGGGTCCGTTTGGTCAAAAGGTCAAAACTACAAAATCCTTCATGGGCTTCGGCCCAACAGTAAACTCGTGGGTTTTATGGCCCAAAAATTAATTTAGTCCATTTTGTTATTATTTAGTGCTTATTAGTGATTATTAGTTACTAAACAAACTTTATACTTATCAAATAAGCTCTAATAAATAAGCTACTTATCTAAATATTCCAAGTTGACTATTTTATGGTCTATTCGACCCATATTATTTAGTTCAACTCATTTTCCCATTTTTACTAGTTATTTTCTATAGCTTATGGCTTATTAAATAAGCTAACCCAAATAAGCACTTAACTATATTTTTTCACCATTTCACCATTAGAGCCAAAATTTTATGTTTTTCAAAACCGCAATAATCTTTTATTTTTAATCTAGCCGATCCATGAATATGTTCACAAAAGCTTATATATTGATTAATTTCGCGTAAAACCCGTAACTAGTGTTTGTATCATCAAACTAACACCATATGTAACAAGATTTACCACACAAGTAAGAAATTTATAAACTAACTCATAAAAGTCGAGCACTATATAGAAGCATACAGGCCCTAGATTTTTCCAAATCAACAAAATATATACTTTCAACACTTTTAAACATCTTTAGGCATCAAATGAACAAGAGATTAACAAGATTTGAAAAGTTTTATGAATCCTTACAATGGTTGTGTAGTTAACGAGCCAAGAAAGACCAAGAACACCCAATGCTCCACCAAATTTACCCAAACCAAGCTCCAAATAACCCAAAAACCTTTAATATACACTTTGATTGTCTTGAACTTCAAAAGAAATGGATGGATTTTAGAGAAAAGAGTGTCGTGGGTATGGATGATCAAAAATGATCTAGCAAGGTTTTGGATGGCTTAATGGATAAGTAGTTTTGTCTTAGTAGCTTTTAAGGCAAACTAGTAATATTTATAAGATATATAAGAGTTAGTGGAGGTATTTTGGATCCTAGTGGTGTAGTAAACACATGAGGCTGGTTCTAAGGTTATTAGGGGGAGGGTGATTTTTATTCTTACCCGCATTGGTGTATCGTGTGTCGGTTTGAGCTTAAAACGTAGCCGTAAAGTCCCGTTTTGACGTTTTTGGACACGTTTACGTAAAATAAAGTTTTTATCCGCGTTTTTGTCAGAAATGTAATAAAATATCATTAATGACTCAAAAATATATTTATTTGACTGCTACCATTTGTACTGTGCTCTCGGTACGCGTGTGCGGTTGTTTTCAGAAAAATGCGAGAAAGCTCTCAGTAAATTACGAGACTTGTCAGTAACTATCAGAAATGTGATAATTTAGGCTTATTGACAAAAATATACTTTTTCTGCAGTGACTGTAAGCTACAGTATGCGGGACAGCTCCCAAAAATGCTCAAAAACACCCAGAAACATGCAAATGCGCATAGAAATGCTTAGCTTAAAAATAATTAATACTCATATAATATTAATTAACAACGTGAAAATTACCATTTGTCACAGTCTCCCCATCTAATCGGAAAATCCGTCCCAGATTTTAATTTACGTTACTCGTTGGTTTCGAAAAGAGATGAGGGTATTTTCGCTTGATTTCGTCCTCTCGCTCCCAAGTGTACTCGGGCCTCTGCGAGAGTTCCATCGGACCTTCACAATTGGGATACGACTCTGCTTTAGCCGTTTCACTTCCCGGTCCATGATTTCAATCGGCTCCACAATAAAATTTAACCTCTCATCAAGCTGAATCTCATCCAAAGGGATAACGGCACTTTCATCAGATAAGCACTTTTTCAAATTGCTGACCTGAAAAACGTCATGCACAGCACTTAGCTCAGATGGCAGTTCGAGTCGGTAGGCTACCGGCCCGATCCTGGCAAGAATTTCGAAAGGTCCAATATAGCGGGGGTTCAGCTTACCACGCTTGCCGAATCTGATCACGCCTTCCATGGCGAGACCTTTAACATCACTTTATCTCCCACTTGAAACTCAAGGGGTTTCCTCCTCTTGTCGGTATAACTCTTCTGACGGTTACGAGCCGCCTGCATTCGGCTCTTGATCTGCACGATCTTTTCAGTAGTTTCGTGGACTAGTTCCGGTCCGGTAAGTTGGCTTTCTCTAACTTCCGCCCAACAAATTGGCGATCTGCACTTACGACCATAAAGTGCTTCATACGGTGCTGCTTTAATGCTGGTGTGATAACTGTTGTTATAGGAAAACTCGGCTAAAGGCAAATGCCTGTCCCAGCCGTTCTCGAAATCAATCAGACAGGCTCTCAACATGTCCTCTAATGTCTGAATGGTCCTCTCACTTTGACCATCGGTCTGAGGATGATAAGCTGTACTCATATCGAGGTCAGTTCCTAAAGCGCCCTGGAGCGACCTTCAAAAATTTGACGTGAATCGACTGTCTCGATCAGAGATAATAGAAACAGGCACACCATGCCTCGCGACAATTTCCTTCATATACAGTCGCGCAAGTTTATCCATGCTGATATTTTCCTTTATAGGAAGGAAATGCGCTGATTTAGTGAGACGGTCAATGATTACCCAAATCGTGTCATAACCACTCGACGTCTTAGGCAACTTAGTAATAAAATCCATAGTAATACGCAACCATTTCCATTCTGGGATCTCAGGTTGAACAAGCAGATCGGACGGTCTTTGGTATTCAGCCTTGACCTTAGAGCACGTTAAACACTTGCTGATGTATTCAGCTATATCGACCTTCATGTTTGGCCACCAATACAACTTTTTCAAGTTTAAGTACATTTTGTCAGATCATGGGTGAATGGAGTACTTGGATTTGTGGGATTCGTGCATGATCAAATTACGAATTCCTCCACACAATGGAATCCAATACCTGTCTCCATAACATAAAATCCCATCGGATCTTCTGACAAGACCGTACTCCAATTCTGGCATTCTGTGAATCTTCTCACGCGGTCAATTTTCATCCTTGAGTGCCTCGCCCTGAGCCACAAGTATCTTTGCTGGAAGCGGCGAATTGATCGTCATCCCTAACGATCTAACTCTGAGAGGTTTGATCCGCTCTTTTCTGCTAAGGGCGTCGGCAACAACATTTGCCTTGCCTGGGTGGTAACGGATCTCACAGTCATAGTCGCTAAGCAATTCCAACCATCGGCGCTGTCTCATGTTCAGCTCCTTCTGGTTCAAGATATGTTGTAGACTTTTGTGATCGGTATACACTACACACTTAGTTCCATAAAGATAGTGTCTCCAAATTCTTAGTGCAAACACGACTGATCCTAATTCTAGGTCATGGGTTGTGTAATTTTTCTCATTGGTTTTCAGCTGTCGACACGGCTCCCAAACCCTTGTGTGATGCGTCACAATACACAATAAAATCTTCGCTACCCTCGGGTAAAGCCAAAATAGGTGCACTACACAATCTTTCCTTAAGGAGTTGAAAAGCTTCTTCCTCCTTATCTCCCCAGTCGTATTTCACATTCTTTTGTGTCAGTTTCGTCAATGGCTTAGCTATCTTAGAGAAACCTTCTATAAACCTTCGGTAATAACCGGCAAGTCCTAAGAATTGTCGTATTTCCGTCGGTGTTGTGGGCGTTGCCCAATCCTTAATTGCCTCAATCTTAGCAGGATCTACGTGAATTCCTTGCTTATCTATCACGTGACCAAGAAATTGCACAGTCGATTTCCAGAATTCACATTTCGAAAACTTAGCATATAACTCTTCCTTTTTCAATAATTCCAGGATTAGCTTGAGATGTTCCTCATGCTCTTGCTCATTCTTGGAATATATTAGGATATCGTAAATGAACACTATCACAAATTTATCCAAATACGGCTTACACACACGATATGAGATCCGTGAATACTACTGATGCATCGTTCTATAGGTGATTATTCCTTATCAAGTTTTAAATTTATATTTTGCCGACTTAACCTATAACAACACTAACGGGCAGTGTACCCGATCAATGTAGCCTAGCTGGTAAGTAGGGTGTCGATCACTAAGAGTGAGATTTCTAATATACTAATTCTAAAGGTATTCGACTCTACTAAATTAATCCTAAACTAAAGCAAAGGGGGGTTCAGCCTGAGAGACTGGCACGAGTTTGGTTTTATACTAAACTAATCAAACTAAACTAAACAAACGCTAGAAGCTTGAAGGTATCGAAAATAAGAAGAACGTGTTAACCAAGTTCAGTCATATATGATTAAGTTTTGATAAGTTTCTAAGACATGTAGTGATGGTGCTCACGACTAGGCGCGGTCTATCCTACCTATAATTTCTTTTAGAGTCTAGATTCCATTTTAAGTCTTTTTGACTGACTAATCCTGTCACAATTAATTAGAACCCGCATAAAGCTGTTTAATGATTACCATGTTTATATATTATTTAACCCTTAAGGGGCTTACATTAATCATGCAAACGATATTAATGAAGTAATTGTGCGAGCATAAGGTCGACAAGGCACGATAAACTAATAAAGTAATCAAAACGAAGACTAAGCAACCAATCGAATTAGAAACTAATTAAACCATCAAATAATCATAAACTTGGCTAACACCTAAGGTTATTAGCCCATAATCTCTGTAACAAAATACAAAAATATAATCAAGACGAATAGAGTATTAAACATAAAGAATATGATATGCTAACCGAATGATTAGGTAGTATAACAATGATAAGAGATGTTCTTCAAGTATAATTGGGTCTTCAAGGGTGATCTTCTGCTGTTTTGAGAGGCTTTGATCGTCTGGGAATGGCCCTAAGGGTTCCCAAAGATGCCCTAATTCGTTAATGAGTTCGGTATTTATAGATTCTGAAATCTGGGTCGATACGGCGCATCTAGAGAGTTAGATGCGCCGCATCTTTAAGTAAACGTAGCCTCCAAGTCTGAAACTGACCCGATATGGCGCATCTATAAATCTGATATGGAGCATCTACCAATACGGCGCATTTAAAGACCTGATGCGCCGCATCTCCTTCAGATACAGGTAGTTCTCCTTTTTCTCTTTCCGTGGCCACTTGAATCAACTAAAACGGAGTCCGGATGAAGATTTTATGGCCAAAATACGAAAGCATCTTCAAGTGTCGACTTGTAATCTTGACTTCTTCATTAAGCTTCTAATCTCCACTTGATTTCTTGGTAAGGATTGTGTATGGCCGATACGGCGCATCGGATTGGTCCGATGCGGCGTATCAAGGTAACTTCGCGTGGGGTCCAAGATTATTATATTCTAGAATATTCGTACACCGCCTTAAGATGCGGTGTATCTTCAATCTCTTATGCGGCGCATGTTCTCTTGTATCTTGGATCATCTTTTGGTGAAGTCTTGAGAGTGATACGTCGTAGGTATGAAATGTAATGCGGCGTATCTGGAGTAGAACAAGTTGGTTCTTCTTCGTTGACCAAAGTTTCATATGCGACGCCTGATAAAATCAGATGCGGCGCATGCTTCAAAGTCAGGCAATGGTCTTTAATCTCTTCAATTCAGCAGACTTTTCCAATCTTGATCATTTTGCTCCATTTTATGTCCATAATAGCTAACTTTCACCAAATGCTTGTTTATAACTGAGAATTACAAAAGTAGGCAATTAAGTATCAATTCCCATATAAAATAATACAAAAACAAGCAATATACATAGGATACATGATGCTAATAAAATGTACTTATTTGATGTCATCAACTACTGGTGCATTGGTCAAGCCAAATGGCATAACTTGAAATTCGTAATGGCCATATCAGGTTCAGAATGTGGTCTTCGGGATATCCTCTTCCCGGACTCGAAGTTGGTGATAACCCGATCTCAAGTCTATCTTAGAATAAACCGATGAACCTTGCAACTGATCGAATAAATCGTCTATCCTCGGGTGCGGGTATCTATTCTTAATGGTGAGCTTATTCAGTTCCCGGTAGTCAATACACATCCTGAAGGATCCATCCTTGTTCTTTACAAATAAGACAGGAGCTCCCCAAGGTGAAGAACTCGGTCTGATAAAACCTTTTCCAGATAGTTCAGCTAACTGGTCAGACAACTCCTGTAATTCCATAGGTGCTAAACGATAGGGTGCTCACGCTACAGGCGCGGCTCCTAGCACTAAATCGATTTGAAATTCGATTTGTCTGGCCGATGGAAGTCCCGGTAAGTCTTCTGGAAAGACTTATGGAAAATCCCTTACGATTGGCACATCTTCCAACCTTTTCTCTCCAGGTTCCCTTTCTTTCTTTCCCGTGACAAGAGCTAAAAAGAGGTAGCATCCCTTCTCGATGTACTTCTGCACCTTTGTACACGAGATGATGCTCAATCTTGATGAATGCGCACGATCAGAGCGATTGCCTTCAATGATCAGAACTTCGTTCCCAAAGGGTACTCTAACGATCTTCTCATTACAGACGATGACGACATGATATTTCGATAGCCAATCCATCCCTATGATGACGTCAAAACTACCCAATTCCACTGGCATCAGATCAATGTTGAACGGACGATTCAATAAGTTTAGAGTGCAACCCCTTATAATGGTACCTACTCTTTCTAGGTTTCCGTTTGCTAGTTCTACGTCAAAGGCATTATCTAAGGTGGTCGGGGCTATATCGAGTAAAGGACTAAAAGCGGTCGATACAAAACTTCTATCTGCTCCCGTATCGAAAAGTACTGAAGCATAACGATTATTTAAAAGAAACGTACCCGTCACCACGTTCGGGTCGTCCTGTGCTTCCCTTCTGCCTACGGCATAAACTCTTCCACGGGCTTTTCCTTCATTGCCTTGATTCCCATTGTTAACCATTGCCACCAGCTGGTTTCCGGGTCCTCCACCGTTTCCTTGGTATTGGGGCTTATTGCACTCGTTTCGATAATGACCCTTTTCACCACATCCAAAGCAGGTGACATCCGCCTTACGGTTGTAGGGTGGTGCTGCTTGAGCGGTAGCTAGGGGTCTTGCCCTACAGTTCCTTGCCAAGTGCCCTATCCTCTGGCAATTGTTACACTTCACCGTGCACTGTCCCCTGTGATGTAACTTGCAGCGGTTACAAAAAGGCGTATTCTTGTCATAACCCTTCTTGTCACTTGAACCAACTGCATAAACCTTGCCTACACTCTACTTTTTGTTCTGAGAGTTGTTGTTATTACCCTTGGAGTGATCTTCCCACTTCCTTTTGTGGTCAGTACTCTTCTCTGGAATATCCTCCAGTTCCTGATCCATCAACTTGTTTGCCGTCTCCATGGTCTCATGAAGATCTACAGCTCTCGAGGTAGTCACATCACCTCTTATGGACTTCGGTAAACCACCGATATACCTCTCAATCAATCTTGCTTCAGTCCGAACCATTTTCGGACATAGCAAAGCCAACTCCTGAAACCTCTGGTTGTAAGCAGCGATATTGTTGTTTTGCACCTTTAAATTCCAAAACTCTATTTCCAACTTCTTAATCTCATTTCGTGGGCAATACTTCCTAATCACTAGTTCCTTAAAATCTTCCCAAGGCATAGCATAAGCAACATCCATGTTAGCCGATTTCATGTAGTTGTTCCACCAGGTCAATGCAGCATCCATGAAAGTGAACGATGCATACTTGACCCTGTCGTCCTCATTACAACCACTGATACGAAACACGGTTTCTAACTTCTCAATCCATCTAGTCAAACCAACGGCTCCCTCTGTTCCTCCAAATCATCCAACCATGATTTTTCGGAATTCAGAGTAAGTACAACCTCGGCTGTTGGTCACTGGCCTAGACGTTCCGGTGTTGGTGGTCAAATTGTTTGCGGCTGCGAGAGCGGCGGCCACACGATCAGCAACAAGCTGGTCCAGCGTTGCTTGATTCACCACTGGGGCAGTAGCTGCGGCCCTAGTCGGTGCAACATTCTCAGCAGTCTGGCCTTGTGCGGCTCTGGTCGGGGCGACATTCTCAGCAGTCCTTCCCCTCACTGACCTTGTCGGAATGGGTGTGTTGGCGGTTTGTCCTCGTGTGACTCTGGTTGACTTTCGTTTGGGTTCCATTTATCTGCATCACAAAAGATGGCGATAAATGAGATTTTCGTTTATGGAAAAAAAATCATATGGATATGTGGATAGCGAATAATCGGATAGGAAAGACTAAGCTTGTTATATATCAAAAGATAAAGGTTCACAAAATTACAAGCTTGGTCAATAGTTAATTCTAAAATACTACAGAAATACTAATAGTCCTAGAAATATGTCATCACTACTACAATCTAAGCCTGGTCACTGGCTAGGCGTAACTCCTCCAAGCCTAAAGTCAATCCTCCAATAGCGGTCTCCAACTGGTTAACGCGATCCCTAAGCTCCTGGTTTTCCCTCATCACAGCTCCAATAGTGTACTCAGTAGTCGAAATCCTCTGCCACTGAATAAGGACAACACCTCTGGCTCATCATACCCAATATCCTACTCTGGCCTCTGCCTAAACCAATGGCCCTGAAATCTAACCCTCTAAGCTCCCTGCCATGTAACCTCTCTAGAGCATCCAATCTAGCTCTCAACCCAATCATCACTCTACGGTCAGAATACAACTCCTCAAATAAGACACAAGCTGCCTGATAAATAGTCCCAATCCGCCTCTCCACAGTCTGAATGCAATCAGACTGCTCCAATCTCCCAAGCTGATCCGAATGTACATCAAGTAGATTCGCCTGGTTCGTCAGCTGAATCCAGATCTGCTCCATCTCAGTAGGCTCCTCAAGCTCTGCTAGCGGAGAAACCACTGGCGAGGGGAGTGGAGTAGGCATTAGAGATGGTGGCATGAAAGAAGGAGATGACGGTGTGTACTCTGGGCTAGCTACACGTACACCCGTGCTAACATCACAAGCAATGTCCAACCACTGACTGTCATCCAAACCCTGAATCTCAGCATCTCTGGAGCTCTGTCGAACCTCAAACAATCCCTAAACATCCTCCATGATGCCCTTACCATCCCTCGGCATCATAACCTGATCTAAATCCATAGGAGTATCCCTATCCCTATCATCATCTAAACCCATAGGAGTGTGCTCGGTAGGTGCAGTCACAGCAGGAATAGGCTCATCCTGAACCTGCTCTGGATCCTCCACCGGATCCTCATCTGAATAGGTCTTCACTGATCTCCTACATCTCAGACTAGGTGGGGAATGGTCTGGAGATGATGTAGGTGACTGAGGTGATGAATCAGCAGGAGTACCCTTATATCCATAACGGGTCCTACTAAGAGATGAAGTCAACACAGATGATAACTGAAGACGACGTCCACGGACTCGGCTATATGATGCCCGACGTCTGACAGGTGGGGTATCATGATCATGCTGAGTAAAGGCGTACAGTTGAGCTGGTGATGAACGGTGTGCTGTGGAGGATCTGTGCAAGTACGGTGAGGTAGATACCGGAGCGGTGTGTACAGGCTGAGCTGGAATAGATGGCTGAGCAGTAGCACGAACAACCTCCATCAGTGGATCATCCATGAATGGGATTGGATGTCGTGTCGGAGAAGTGAGTCCATCAGTAGCAACCTCGGAGTGTGTGCCGAATAGGAGAGACATAGTCTGTGACAAATATAGTGCGACACGTATAAGTATATAGAAAATACTTATATCATATATGCTTATTATAATAATCAAATAGCATATCATAACACTAAATCGAATAAAGTAAATAATGCTCAAATCATAGCAAGCTAAACTGGCAGGCATCCGGCGGTCATGATGGAAAGTTTTTCATAAATCGGTTATAGTTTAAGGTTTTTATAAACCACGTTCTCTATAACCTAGGCTCTGAATACCAATCTGTAACACCCCCAAAATCACAATATTCGCGGAAGCATACACTTTGGGGTGCTACGAGGTCGATAATCATAACACAAGATATAGGGAACGGATTAAAAATTCGTTTTTAAATATATTACATAAGTCAAATTATGTAGCGTTACATAAAATCCATTTCAGATGAAAATGAAGCCCATTTAAATAAAAGGTCCAACTGTCAGAGTAAACGCATTAAAAACATTTCCATCACTTATTACGACCGTCGCCATGCTCTGCACTCGGCTAAACGCACCTCAGTTTCCTGAGAAAAACATGCTAAAAGTCAGCTAACGCTGGTGAGTTCATAGGTTTAAGTAAATAGCACATATGGACCAATAGCAATATCATAAAAACAATTCAGCAGATACACACTACTCAGCTATGCAAACACTAAGCCTCATCCTACCGATCAATGACATCGCAACACGCCAGCCTGGCGTTAGCAATTAAATAAGCGTGCCCGCGAGTGTTAATCCCCAGACACTCGGACTATTATTCGATTTGGTATACGTTCGCCTTGGCTATGCCGAGCCAACCGAACGGGGGTGTCATCCCCAATAGATCTATTTATATCAAACGGCTTCCTAGACATGAATTAACGGTAGATGATAGTGGGCGCAAAATGGGATTCAGCAAACTTAGGTTTCTGCATATTAGTGTGTACTCAAAAACAAAATTCATTTCTGGTCCATGAAAACAGTTTTGCATGTTTCTCATCCCAAGCTTATAAAGCAAAATCGTATAAAATATGGGGCTATAAACTCACCTTTCAACAACAGCAATCTGCTAAGCAACAAAATAATGCAACCGCACCGACAGACAACCTAAATCAGTACGGTAAGTCTTAGCAAAAATACTCGTGTCTCATGTGTCCTTATTTTATTTGAAAAGTATACGCTTGACTAGTGCTCGTGTATTTCTTGCATGCTGTGTGGTAAAATATATTTTGAAACAATTTATCGTTGACGTTCTTTATGACGGTGGCTCATGGTGAAAGTGTACGGTGGGAATACGTAACGGAACATCCATGCTAGTATTCACCGCTTAAAATGCGCAAGTGTTATATATATATATATATATATATATATATATATATATATATATATATATATATATATATATATATATATATATATATATATATATTAGATTAATTAGTTTTGTTATTTAATTAATTAAGATTAAAATTAATTAAATAGGTTTTTGAGAAATAAATAAAATAATGAGTTAGTGGAGGATTATTATATTATAAACATTATTTATTATTTATTATACAATTTTGATTATAGGAAAAATTAAAACATTGTTAAGTAATTTTTATAAAGTTTACTTAAGTTATGTGTTTTCACAAAAATATTCTAAGTGTTTGATTTTTTGAAAATTTGGGCATGACCCATTCGTTTGTACAATGTTTTCATATTTCTCAAGTGTTGCAAATTTTCCTCAAATATTCCAATAACTAACTATATGTGCAAAAAAATGTGATTGTGATATATATTGTAGTCGTCGTGAATGTTTTCATCGTTATATTATTCGTTATTGCTACGTTAAGTATTATCAATAGATTTCGACACAAAGTCAATATTTTGTCAAAAAAAAGTCAACAAAGTCTATTTCAATATTAACTTATTGAAAATGTCAATTTTTACCCTTCCGGAGATTAAACGTCTCAAAATAGGTCCGAAAACGGTTTTCGTTATATTTATTGTTTCGTTAACTCTTAATAAACACGGCGAGTCGGAAAATACTCCAAAAATCATTTTCGTCATTTTTGTTGCTCATTGGGCCGAAAACTAGAGAAATGCCCAATAACCAAGTTTTAGTCCAAAACGCATTTTTAGTTATAACGTATATATCGACGCGTTTCTAAAAATCATTTTACTCGCTCATTGGGTCCGTTTGGTCAAAAGGTCAAAACTACAAAATCCTTCATGGGCTTTGGCCCAACAGTAAACTCGTGGGTTTTATGGCCCAAAAATTAATTTAGTCCATTTTGTTATTATTTAGTGCTTATTAGTGATTATTAGTTACTAAATAAACTTTATACTTATCAAATAAGCTCTAATAAATAAGCTACTTATCTAAATATTCCAAGTTGACTATTTTATGATCTATTCGACCCATATTATTTAGTTCAACTCATTTTCCCATTTTTACTAGTTATTTTCTATAGCTTATGGCTTATTAAATAAGCTAACCCAAATAAGCACTTAACTATATTTTTCCACCATTTCACCATTAGAGCCAAAATTTTATGTTTTTCAAAACCCCAATAATCTTTTATTTTTAATCTAGCCGATCCATGAATATGTTCACAAAAGCTTATATATTGATTAATTTCGCGTAAAAACTGTAACTAGTGTTTGTATCATCAAACTAACACCATATGTAACAAGATTTACCACACAAGTAAGAAATTTATAAACTAACTCATAAAAGTCGAGCACTATATAGAAGCATACAAGCCCTAGATTTTTCCAAATCAACAAAATATATACTTTCAACACTTTTAAACATCTTTAGGCATCAAATGAACAAGAGATTAACAAGATTTGAAAAGTTTTATGAATCGTTACAATGGTTATGTAGTTAACGAGCCAAGAAAGACCAAGAACACCCAATGCTCCACCAAATTTACCCAAACCAAGCTCCAAATAACCCAAAAACCTTTAATATACACTTTGATTGTCTTGAACTTCAAAAGAAATGGATGGATTTTAGAGAAAAGAGTGTGTCGTGGGTATGGATGATCAAAAATGATCTAGGAAGGTTTTGGATGGCTTAATGGATAATTAGTTTTGTCTTAGTAGCTTTTAAGGCAAACTAGTAATATTTATAAGATATATAAGAGTTAGTGGAGGTATTTTGGATCCTAGTGGTATAGTAAACACATGAGGCTGATTCTATGGTTATTAGGGGGAGGGTGATTTTTATTCTTACCCGCATTAGTGTATCGTGTGTCGGTTTGAGCTTAAAACGTAGCCGTAAAGTCCCGTTTTGACGTTTTTGGACACGTTTACGTAAAATAAAGATTTTATCCGCGTTTTTGTCAGAAATGTAATAAAATATCATTACTGACTCAAAAATATATTTATTTGACTGCTACCATTTGTACTGTGCTGTCGGTACGCGTGTGCGGTTGTTTTCAGAAAAATGCGAGAAAGCTCTCAGTAAATTACGAGACTTGTCAGTAACTATCAGAAATGTGATAATTTAGGCTTACTGACAAAAATATACTTTTTTTGCAGTGACTGTAAGCTACAGTATGCGGGACAGCTCCAAAAAATGCTCAAAAACACCCAGAAACATGCAAATGCGCATAGAAATGCTTAGCTTAAAAATAATTAATACTCATATAATATTAATTAACAACTGAAAATTACCATTTGTCACAGTCTTCCCATCTAATCGGCAAATCCGTCCCAGATTTCAATTTACGTTACTCGTTGGTTTCGAAAAGAGATGAGGGTATTTTCGCTTGATTTCGTCCCCTCGCTCCCAAGTGTACTCAGGGCCTCTGCGAGAGTTCCATCGGACCTTCACAATTGGGATACGACTCTGCTTTAGCCATTTCACTTCCCGGTCCATGATTTCAATCGGCTCCTCAATAAAATTTAACCTCTCATCAAGCTGAATCTCATCCAAAGGGATAACGGCACTTTCATCAGATAAGCACTTTTTCAAATTGCTGACGTGAAAAACGTCATGCACAGCACTGAGCTCAGATGGCAGTTCGAGTCGGTAGTCTACCGGCCCGATCCTGGCAAGAATTTCGAAAGGTCCAATATAGCGGGGGTTCAGCTTACCACGCTTGCCGAATCTGATCACACCTTCCATGGCGAGACCTTTAACATCACTTTATCTCCCACTTGAAACTCAAGGGGTTTCCGCCTCTTGTCGGCATAACTCTTCTGACGGTTACGAGCCGCCTGCATTCGGCTCTTGATCTGCACGATCTTTTCAGTAGTCTCGTGGACTAGTTCCGGTCCGGTAAGTTGGCTTTCTCCAACTTCCGCCCAACAAATTGGCGATCTGCACTTACGACCATAAAGTGCTTCATACGGTGCTGCTTTAATGCTGGTGTGATAACTGTTGTTATAGAAAAACTCGGCTAAAGGCAAATGCCTGTCCCAGCCGTTCCCGAAATCAATCACACAGGCTCTCAACATGTCCTCTAATGTCTGAATGGTCCTCTCACTTTGACCATCGGTCTGAGGATGATAAGTTGTACTCATATCGAGGTCAGTTCCTAAAGCGCCCTAAAGCGACCTTCAAAAATTTGACGTGAATCGACTGTCTCGATTAGAGATAATAGAAACAGGCACACCATGCCTCACGACAATTTCCTTCACATACAGTCGCGCAAGTTTATCCATACTGATATTTTCCTTTATAGGAAGGAAATGCGCTGATTTAGTGAGTCGGTCAACGATTACCCAAATCGTGTCATAACCACTCGATGTCTTAGGCAACTTAGTAATAAAATCCATAGTAATATGCTCCCATTTCCATTCTGGGATCTCAGGTTGAACAAGCAGACTGGACGGTCTATGGTGTTCAGCCTTGACCTTAGAGCACGTTAAACACTTGCTGACGTATTCAGCTATATCGGCCTTCATGTTTGGCCACCAATACAACTTTTTCAAGTCTAAGTACATTTTGTCAGATCGTGGGTGAATGGAGTACTTGGATTTGTGGGATTCGTGCATGATCAAATTACGAATTCCTCCACACAATGGAATCCAATACCTGTCTCCATAACATAAAATCCCATCGGATCTTCTGACAAGACCGTACTCCAATTCTGGCATTCTGTGAATCTTCTCACGCGATCGATTTTCATCCTTGAGTGCCTCGCCCTGAGCCACAAGTATCTTTGCTGGAAGCGGCGAATTGATCTTCATCCCTAACGATCTAACTCTGAGAGGTTTATCCGCTCTTTTCTGCTAAGGGCGTCGGCAACAACATTTGCCTTGCCTGGGTGGTAACGGATCTCACAGTCATAGTCGCTAAGCAATTGCAACCATCGACAATGTCTCATGTTCAGCTCCTTCTGGTTCAAGATATGTTGTAGACTTTTGTGATCGGTATACACTACACACTTAGTTCCATAAAGATAGTGTCTCCAAATTCTTAGTGCAAACACGACTAATCCTAATTCTAGGTCATGGGTTGTGTAATTTTTCTCATGGGTTTTCAGCTGTCGAGAAGCGTATGCTATTACCTTCTCTCTCTGCATCAACATGGCTCCCAAACCCTTGTGTGATGCGTCACAATACACAACAAAATCTTCGCTACCCTCGGGTAAAGCCAAAATAGGTGCACTACACAATCTTTCCTTAAGGAGTTGAAAAGCTTCTTCCTCCTTATCTCCCCAGTCGTATTTCACATTCTTTTGTGTCAGTTTCGTCAATGTCTTAGCTACCTTAGAGAAACCTTCTATAAACCTTCGGTAATAACTGGCAAGTCCTAAGAATTTTCGTATTTTCGTCGGTGTTGTGGGCGTTGCCCAATCCTTAATTGCCTCAATCTTAGCAGGATCTACGTGAATTCCTTGCTTATCTATCACGTGACCAAGAAATTGCACAGTCGATTTCCAGAATTCACACTTCGAAAACTTAGCACATAACTCTTCCTTTTTCAATAATTCCAGGATTAGCTTGAGATGTTCCTCATGCTTTTGCTCATTCTTGGAATATATTAGGATATCGTCAATGAACACTATCACAACTTTATCCAAATACGGCTTACAAACACGATTCATGAGATCCATGAATACTACTGGTGCATTTGTCAAGCCGAATGGCATAACTTGAAATTCGTAATGGCCATATCAGGTTCGGAATGCGGTCTTCGGGATATCCTCTTCCCGGACTCGAAATTGGTGATAACCCGATCTTAAGTCTATCTTAGAATAAACCGATGAACCTTGCAACTGATCGAATAAATCGTCTATCCTCGGGAGCGGGTATCTATTCTTAATGGTTAGCTTATTCAGTTCCCGGTAGTCAATACACATCCTGAAGGATCCATCCTTCTTCTTTACAAACAAGACAGGAGCTCCCCAAGGTGAAGAACTCAGTCTGATAAAACCTTTTCCAGATAGTTCAGCTAACTGGTCAGACAACTCCTGTAATTCCGTAGGTGCTAAACGATAGGGTGCTCGCACTACAGGCGCGGCTCCTGGCACTAAATCGATTTGAAATTCGATTTGTCTAGCCGGTGGAAGTCCCGGTAAGTCTTCTGGAAAGACTTCTGGAAAATCCCTTACGATTGGCACATCTTCCAACCTTTTCTCTCCAGGTTCCCTTTCTTTCTTTTCCGTGACAAGAGCTAAAAAGAGGTAGCATCCCTTCTCGATGTACTTCTGCACCTTTGTACACGAGATGATGCTCAATCTTGATGAATGCGCACGATTAGAGCGATCGCCTTCAATGATCAGAACTTCGTTCCCAAAGGGTACTCTAACGATCTTCTCATTACAGACGATGACGACATGATATTTCGATAGCCAATCCATCCCTATGATGACGTCAAAACTACCCAATTCCACTGGCATCAAGTCAATGTTGAACGGACGATTCAATAAGTTTAGAGTGCAACCCTTATAATGGTACCTACTCTTTCTAGGTTTCCGTTTGCTAGTTCTACGTCAAAGGCATTATCTAAGGTGGTCGGGGCTATATCGAGTAAAGGACTAAAAGCGGTCGATACAAAACTTCTATCTGCTCCCGTATCGAAAAGTACTGAAGCATAACGATTATTTAAAAGAAACGTACCCGTCACCACGTCCGGGTCATCCTGTGCTTCCCTTCTGCCTACGGCATAAACTCTTCCACGGGCTCTTCCTTCATTGCCTTGATTCCCATTGTTAACCATTGCCACTTGGTTTCCTGGTCCTCCACCGTTTCCTTGGTTTCGGGGCTTATTGCACTCGTTTCGATAATGACCCTTTTCACCACATCCAAAGCAGGTGACATCCGCCTTACGGTTGTAGGGTGGTGCTGCTTGAGCGGTAGCTAGGGTTCTTGCCCTACAGTTCCTTGCCAAGTGCCCTATCCTCTGGCAATTGTTACACTTCACCGTGCACTGTCCCCTGTGATGTAACTTGCAGCGGTTACAAAAAGGCGTATTCTTGTCATAACCCTTCTTGTCACTTGAACCAACTGCATAAACCTTGCCTACACTCTGCTTTTTGTTCTGAGAGCTGTTGTTATTACCCTTGGAGTGATCTTTCCACTTCTTTTTGTGGTCAGTACTCTTCTCTGGAATATCCTCCAGTTCCTGATCCATCAACTTGTTTGCCGTCTCCATGGTCTCATGAAGATCTATAGCTCTCGAGGTAGTCACATCACCTCTTATGGACTTCGGTAAACCATCGATATACCTCTCAATCAATCTTGCTTCAGTCCGAACCATTTCCGGACATAGCAAAGCCAACTCTTGAAACCTCTGGTTGTAAGCAGCGATATTGTTGTTTTGCACCTTTAAATTCCAAAACTCTATTTCCAACTTCTTAATCTCATTTCGTAGGCAATACTTCCTAATCACTAGTTCCTTAAAATCTTCCCAAGGCATAGCATAAGCAACATCCATGTTAGCCGATTTCATGTAGTTGTTCCACCAGGTCAATGCAGCATCCATGAAAGTGAACGATGCATACTTGACCCTGTCATCCTCATTACAACCACTGATACGAAACACGGTTTCTAACTTCTCAATCCATCTAGTCAAACCAACGGCTCCCTCTGTTTTTCCAAATTTTTCCAAATCAACAAAATATATACTTTCAACACTTTTTCCAAATCAACAAAATATATACTTTCAACACTTTTAAACATCTTTAGGCATCAAATGAATAAGAGATTAACAAGATTTGAAAAGTTTTATGAATCCTTACAATGGTTGTGTAGTTAACGAGCCAAGAAAGACCAAGAACACCCAATGCTCCACCAAATTTACCCAAACCAAGCTCCAAATAACCCAAAAACCTTTAATATACACTTTGATTGTCTTGAACTTCAAAAGAAATGGATGGATTTTAGAGAAAAGAGTGTGTCGTGGGTATGGATGATCAAAAATGGTCTAGGAAGGTTTTGGATGGCTTAATGGATAAGTAGTTTTGTCTTAGTAGCTTTTAAGGCAAACTAGTAATATTTATAAGATATATAAGAGTTAGTGGAGGTATTTTGGATCCTAGTGGTGTAGTAAACACATGAGGCCGGTTCTAAGGTTATTAGGGGGAGGGTGATTTTTATTTTTACCCGCATTGGTGTATCGTGTGTCGGTTTGAGCTTAAAACGCAGCCGTAAAGTCCCGTTTTGACGTTCTTAGACACGTTTACGTAAAATAAAGTTTTTATCCGCGTTTTTGTCAGAAATGTAATAAAATATCATTACTGACTCAAAAATATATTTATTTGACTGCTACCATATGTACTGTGCTGTCGGTACGCGTGTGCGGTTATTTTTCAGAAAAATGCGAGAAAGCTCTCAGTAAATTACGAGACTTGTCAGTAACTATCAGAAATGTGATAATTTAGGCTTACTGACAAAAATATACTTTTTCTGCAGTGACTGTAAGCTACAGTATGCGGGACAGCTCCAAAAAATGCTCAAAAACACCCAGAAACATGCAAATGCGCATAAAAATGCTTAGCTTAAAAATAATTAATACTCATATAATATTAATTAACAATGTGAAAATTACCATTTGTCACAACTTACATACTTAATAGGATCTTGATTAGACCAATCTTAGGAAAAACACCATACGAAATCTTGAAAGGTAGAAAACCTTCTCTAGATTACTTTATAGTGTTTGGAAGCAAGTGCTTCATACTAAACACAAAAGACTACCTCACCAAGTTTGACCCAAAGTATTACGAAGGTGTTTTCCTAGGTTACTCCCAAAATAGTAAAACCTATGTTGTCCTAAAAAAAGGAACAATGAAAGTCCTCCACCAGCTAAGACATCACCCTTGGTGGATGATGACTTAGATGAGGAAGAAGCCATTAAGGTCAATGGCAAGAAAACCTTAGAAAATGACATTGAGGATGAAATATTTGAGGTTGACGAAGTTGTCAACATTAAGGAATCCAAGAACCATCCAATAGAAAATGTCATAGGAAACCTAAACCAAAGAACCCTTAGGTCACAAGCACAAAACAAAAGTAATTTCTTTTGTTTTATATCTACCGTAGAACCTAAGAATGTCGGTGAAGCGATAAAAGATGAAAGCTGGGTAGTTGCCATGCAAGAAGAGTTAAATCAATTCACCGCAAACCAAGTTTGGGATCTAGTACCTCCACCTAAGAATCAAGCCATCATAGGAACTAAGTGGGTGTTTAGAAACAAACTCGATGAAAATGGCGTCGTAACTAGGAATAAGGCGAGGTTGGTAGCACAAGGCTATAACCAACAATAAGGAATAGATTTCGATGAAACTTATGCACCTGTAACTAGGTTAGAGTCTATTAGGATACTCCTTGCCTATGCTTGCGCTTTAGACTTTAAGCTATACCAAATGGACGTGAAAAGTGCATTCCTAAATGGTTATATCAACGACGAAGTATACGTTGCACAACCTCCGGGATTCGTAGATTTCGAAAAGCTGAATCATGTTTATAAACTAAAGAAAGCTCTCTATGGTCTCAAACAAGCTCCCAAAGCTTGGTAAGATAGACTAATGGCATTCTTGCTTAAACATGAATATACCATGGGAATGGTTGATAACAGACTTTTCACGAAGAAACGAAATTCACATCTCATCATTGTTCAAATATATGTCAACGACATTATATTCGGCTCAACTTGTCCAGAACTGTGCGACGATTTTTCAAAGATCATGTGTGACGAGTTTGAGATGAGCATGATGGGAGAATTAAATTTCTTCCTTGGTCTACAAATAAAACAAATGGAAGATGATATCTTCTTTAATCAATCTACGTGTGACAAATGGTAATTTTCACATTTTAAGTTAATAATAAATATTTATTTATTATTTTTAAGCCGAGCATTTCTATGCGTAATTGCATGTTTCTGATCATTTCTGAATATTTTTGGGAGCTGTCCCGCATACTGTAGCTTATAGTCACTGCTGGAAAAAAAAAGTTTATTTTTGTTAGTAAGCGTAAATTATTCTATTTCTGATATTTACTGACAAGTTTCGTAATTAACTGAGAAGCTTTCTCGTATTTGCTGAAAAGCAACCTCACATGCGAACTGACAGCACAGTATATATGGTAGCAGTCAAATAAATGCATTTTTGAGCAAATAATAATATTTTATTATTATTCTGACAAAAACGTCAATAAAAACTTTATTTTGCGTATACGTGTAAAAAAATGTCAAACCGGGACTTTACGGTAATATTTAAGCTCAAACCGACACACGATACACCAACGAGGAGCAAAAGTATTTCCCCCCCTCTTACTCTTGTCGTTTGCCGCCCATCTCCCCATAAGGAGACAACAATTTTTATACTAATATCTTGTATTAGTTGAGGATGACACATATGTATTTGTTTTTATACCCTAAGTATACACATAATTCTTCACACACACATTTCTATCCATCTAAACTTCCTAGATCAGTTCTTTCCTTTCAAACTCACGACCCAACCTAAAAATCAAGATCTACAAAATTCTATTGAATTGCAAGATAATTGGGGTGTACTTTCAAGTGTTTTGGGTTAATCGAAACGTATTGTGGGTAAATTTGGTGCAATTTGGGTTGTTTTTGGTTCTCCTACCTCTCGACATTTTTCAAGACTTTGTAAGAATCCACAAAACTTGTTCAATCTTGTTCATTACATATTCTGTTGATGTTTAAAAGTGTTACCAAGTGCTTATTATGTATGTTTTGCTAAAATGAAAAAGCTAGGGTTTGATATACATATTATGGTTGCTCGACTTTTTTGAAGTTTTTATACAAGTTATGCTATTTCTTGCTTGTGTGGTAAATCTTGTTGCTTGTGGTAGCAGTTTGATGATACAAATGTGATTAGTGTTACTTACGCGAGTTTAAAACGAAATATACACTTATTTGTGTGTATACATAAATCGGCTCACTTTTGAAAGAAATAATTATTGGGGTTTTGAAAAACATAAAGTTTTGGCTCTAGTGGTGAAGTGGTGAAATTAGTGCTTAATAGATTATTTTGAATAGCTTATTGAATAAGCTCTAGCTTATTGTGTTTTGACTTATTTTGGATCAAAGGGGTCGTACGACACATATTGGGCCGAGCCCCATATGTTTTGGCCTTGGTTGACCATTTGACTTAATGGCTTATTTATAAGTGCTTATTTGGCTTATTTAAAAATCGTTACGAAAACTATTCGGACTAAAAGGGCTTAAAGGTTTAAAACTATTTTTGGGCTTATGAAGGTCTCGACACAAAATGGGCCGAGCCCATGTGGTTTTGACATTGGTTTGACTTTTTGACCAAACGGCTTATTTGATGTGCTAAATTGATTTTTAGAAACTTAACGATATATATATCGTAACTTAAAAAGGTTAAATGATTTTTGGGCTAAACTTGGACTTTTGGACCAAATATGGACTTTTCGGCCCAATAAATATTTCGGATGACAAAAATGAATTTTCGAACACTTTTTGATCTTTTATAAATATTTTGACTAATTAAAACGTTATTATCGATTAAAACCGTTTTGAACTCGTTTTGACACCTTAAGCCCAATAAGACAAATAAATTGGCTTTTCGGCCCAAAGTTGTAGTTGTTGACTTTGTTGACTTTTGAAAGTATTATGACCAAACGTTGACTTTTGTATCGAAACCCATAATTAAGAAGTAAACGTAACAATAAATATAGTTATAATAATAAATATACATTTTGGACTAGTCTTGCAAATATAGTTAACGTAAGGTATTATTTGAGGAAATTGCAACACTTGGGAAGAATGGAATAGTTTGAATAAACGAATGGGTCATGCCCGATTTTTCTAAAATTTCGACACTTAGACTATTTTCGGATGAAAACCGACTAAAAGACGAAACGGATTAATTTTATTATTAAAAATATTAATTCTTCTAAATTAATATTTTTAGACTTTATAAGACTTATAAATATATTTTAGATATTTATACACTTACACTTATTTAATTTCTCAAAATTAAATACTTATAAATTTCTTTATAATTATCATTATATTATAAATAATTATAATATTTATAATATAATAATATCCCACTATCACCATTATCATATTAATTTTTCAATACATATTTAATTAATTTTAAGCCATAATTAATTAAATATTTAATTATCAAAAATATATATACGATAATATATATATTACTTACGCATTTTGCGACGACAAGCACTGAGCACGGAAGTACCGTCACATGTATTTTCACCGTACACTTTCACCATGAGCCATCACCAAAGAGTCTTATACGACGAACTATTTTGAAATGTACCTTACCACACAGCAAACAAGAAATACACGAGCACTTGACACACGTAAACCTTTCAACTGGGTTAAAACATTTAAAACACAAATAATTCACTAAGACTTACCATACTGATCTAGGTCACGTGTCGGAGCGGTTGCACTGTGTTGTTGTTGACTAGCTGATCGCTATTGTTATTAAGGTGAGTTTACAACCCCATTTTTATACGTATTGTTTTTATAAACCTTGGTGTAAGAAACATGCAAAACTGTTTTCATGGACCAAAATAAACTTTGTTTTTATACACACTGGTATGCCGATAACCGAAGTATGCTTGAATCCCATTGCGCCCACTATCATCAACCGTCAATTCCCGTTGGGAAGCGCGTATGATATAAATAGAACTATTGGGGGTGACTCCCTCATTCGGATGGCCCGGCAGGTCAACGCGAACGTATACCATGTCGTATTTTGCCAAGTGTTTGAGGATTAACACTCGCGGGCACCCTTGTTTACTATGCCGGTTAGGCATATTGCTTGTCTAGTTTCTGTTGGATAAGCTTAGTGTTAGCATACATAATGAGTGTGATTGCTGAATTATTTGCTATGGTCCATATGTGCTTATTTACTTTAAACCTATGAACTCACCAGTGTTAGCTGACTTTTAGCATATTTTTCTCAGGTGTTTGAGATTGTATTCATTGAAGGCGTCATAAGTTTTCTAGGAATGTTTTTTTTACTTATGCGTTCAACTCTGATTTGGTACATATTTGTTAAATGGGCTTTGTTTTAAATTGAATTGAACTTGATGTATGATAATTAGCTTTGGAAATGTAAACTATTTTAAAATGGATTTTAATTTGTTCTCTATATCTTTGTGTTGTGATTATTGATTTAGTAGCACCCAAATATGTATGCTTCCGCAAATCCTGATTTTGGGGGTGTTACACTAAGTATATTAAAGAAATGCTTAAGAAATTTAGTTTAGAAGTGTCTAAGCCCGTGAAAACCCCCATGTCCATGGAAACGAAACTCACAAAAGATGAAGAAGGTGAGTCTGTGGATAGCACTAAGTATAGGGGTATGATAGGTAGTTTATTATACCTAACGGGAAGTAGGCCCGATATCATGGAGGATGTACAGGGGGTATCTGAGGTAGGGCAGAGCTCTAGGGCTGCCCAGATACAGGATTTGAGTGATACCCAGTGGATTGATATTACTTATGATACCAGCACGGGTGTGCGTGCAGCTAGTCTGGAGTACACTCTATCATCTCCTTTGTTTGTGCCACCTCCATCTCCGATACCTTCTCCGCTTCCATCACCGGTAGTTTCTCCACTTCTACCAGCCTCACCAGCCGAGCTCGAGGAGCCCACTGTCATGGAGCATGTATGGATTCAGCTGGCGAACCATGCCCGTTTGCTCGATGTGCACTCAGATCAGATCGAGAGGTTAGAGCAGCCTGACCACATTGAGAGTGTTGAGAGGAGGATTGGGATAGTTGACAGGGCTGCCTGTGTATTATTTGAGGAGATGTATTCTACCACACATGTGATGATTGGCCGGAGAGCCAGATTACATGCACTGGAGAGGTTACACGGTAGTGACCTCAGAGATTTGGACTTTAGGGCTATCGGTTTAGGCAAAGGCCAGACCAGGATTCAGGGGATGTTGAGGAGAGCTCGAGGTACTGATCGCGCTCAGTGGTAGAGGATCATGATTGTTGAGTATACGATCGGTGCTGTGATGAGAAAGAACCAGGAGCTGAGACACCGTGTGGATCATTTGGAGGCTGCTATTGGAGGGATGACTGCTGCATTCGAGCAGTTACGCTTTGAGCGTGACCGAGCCTAGATTAGTTTCTATAGATGATGTATTCCACAAAACTGATGAGTTATCAGTTAGTGATGGACTATTAGCCTTGCTTGTGATTTTGTGTACCTCTATTTATTTCGATATATATATATATATATATATATATATATATATATATATATATATATATATATAACAAGCTTGGTTTATCTATTTTGATTGTTCGTTTCCTCTGTGGTTGACTTTATCCTTTCATTCTGTCTGTGAGGTTCATATACACATGTGACACCTTCACTCTATAATCAAGATCTCATTTATCGTCACTTTGTTGTGATGCAGATAAATGGCACCCAAGCGAAAGTCAACCAGAGTCACACGAGGACGAACTGCTAACACACCTATCCCAGCAATAGCAGTACCAGGCAGGACTGCTGAGAATGCCACCCCGACAAGAGCAGCACAGGGCAGAGTTGCTGAGAACGCCGCCCCAACCAGGGCCGCGGCAAACCCACATGTGGTGAACCAAGCAACGCTAGATCAGCTTGTCAATGATCGTGTGGCCGCCGCACTCGCAGCCGCAAACAACTCAACCACCAACACCGGAACGTCAAGGCCAGTGACCAACAACCGTGGCTGAACCTACTCTGAATTCCGAAAGATCATGGTTGGAGATTTCGGAGGAACAGAGGGATCCGTTGGCCTGACTAGGTTGATTGAGAAGCTGGAAACCGTGTTTCGCATCAGTGGTTGTAACGATGACGACGGGGTTAAGTATGCATCTTTCACTTTCATGGATGCCGCTTTGACCTGGTGGAACAACTACATGAAATCTGCCAACATGGATGTTGCTTATGCTATGCCGTGGGATGACTTCAAGGAGTTAATGCTTAGGAAGTATTGCCCACGAAATGAGGTCAAGAAGTTGGAAATAGAATTTTGGAACTTGAAGGTACAGAATAACAGCATGGCTGATTACAACCAGAGATTTCAGGAACTGGCTTTGCTATATCCTGAAATGGTTCAGACTGAGACGAGATTGATTGAGAGGTATATCGAAGGTTTGCCAAAGTCCATAAGAGGAGATGTGATTACCTCAAGGGCTGCAGATCTCCATGAGACCATGGAATTAGCCAACAAGTTGATGGACCAGGAATTGGAGGATGTCCCAGAAAAGAGTACTGACAACAAGAGAAAGTGGGAAGACCACTCAAAGGGTAGCAACAGTAACTCTCAAAATAAAAGGCAGGAAGTAGCAAAGGCTTATGTAGCAGGTTCAGGTGAGAAGAGGGGTATGATAGGAATGTACCTCTTTGCAACCGTTGTAAGCTACACCACAAGGGACAGTGCACAGTAAAGTGTCACAACTGCCAGAGAGTGGGACATTTTGCCAAGAATTGCAGGTCGAGACCCCTAGCCACCGCTCAAGCAGCACCACCCAACAACCGTAGGGCGGAAGTCACCTGCTATGGATGCGGTGAGAAGGGTCATTATTGAAATGAGTGCAATAAACCCAGAAACCAGGGAAATGGTGGTGGTCATGGTAACCAGGGAGCAACAGTTAACAACGGGAACCAGGGCAATGGAGGAGGAGCCCGGGGGAGAATTAATGCTGTGGGCAAAGGGGAAGCCCAGGACAACCCGAACGTGGTGACGGGCACATTTCATTTTAATAATCGTTGTGCATCAATATTATTCAATACGGGAGCAGATAGAAGTTTTGTGTCGACTGCTTTTAGTTCTTTAATTGATATTGCTCCAACCACCTTAGACAACGTCTTTGACGTAGAATTAGATAACTGGAATTTAGAAATGGTCGATATCATTATAAGAGGTTGCACTATGGTATGTGTGTAAACACATACCTTTTCTTGACCAAATTAAGACCAAAACGACCAAAAACTTACCAAAATGCCAAAGATATTTGTGTTTTTGTGTTTGTTTTTATGCAGGTACGGATATTCAAAAATATGGACAAAAATCAAGGAAAAACCGGGAAAACGAGCACGAGATTTGGAAAAGTATCAAAAGCCGAAGCCGGGGAAGCAAATGATCAAAATTGAGCTCAAAATGCCAAAAAGACCCTTGGAGATTCAAAGAGTGTCAGAAATAGTCCTTGGAGCAAAATCTGAAGAATTGGCAATTTCAGTCCCTCAACTTTCAGAAGTTGTCAAAAATGGTCCCTTGAGGAATATTTAGAAGAAATGACAACTAAAGCCCTCCAAGAATCAAAGAAAGACAAATATGGCCTTTGGATTACATTTCGAAAACTTGGCAGAATCAGTCCCGGGAATTTTCAGAATTTAAACTTTGGTCCATGAATATTTTTACTAAACTTAAAACTATCCTTATAATAACCCCAACCCACATCAATAGCCCATTCCCATTTTAACAAGACCAGAATCCAACCCATTTCCCTATTATCCCTACCTGGTCAAACCCATCTCTCAGTCAAAACAATAAAAAAAAAAAAAAACTCTCCCCGCCATTTACTGTTCCCTTTCCTTCTCCATTTTACCCTGCCTTCCAAGTTTTTAACCCGTACTTTTAATTCTTCTAGAAGCTGACGCACGTGTCAGTGAATGTCAGATGCTAAGGATTGCCAAGCTGGACGATTAGAAGCATTTGATTGGGTGTGACACCTCACACGTTTGATCCGAAGGCTGTTAATGAAAGAAGATTGATGGGAATTGATCAAGGGCCAGAAATTGAGATTCATGAAGCTTCTAATGAAACCCTAAGCTCCTCAGCCAAGGCCTATAAATTGGACCTCATTCCTCACTCACAAGGCTGTTAGATTTTTAGGACCGTTACTCTGTCAAAATAGTTTCTAGTTTAATTAAGCTTACCTATTTCAGTTGTAATTTCATCTAAAGTGTTTGTATTCTAAATTTAGTTAAAGAAATGTAAGTTTTTCTCTTTTATTTACTTAGTCAACAGAAGTCAAACTGCTTAATTCTGCTTAATATAGTACTTATTTGTGGTTTTACTGCTTATTTGATCTACTTGTGTTCATTTGTTGCTTATTTGCTTGATTTCCTTTGCTAGTACTCATTATTGTTTAATTTTGCATTTTCATAGTCAATTTAGCTTATATAGTTTCAGCTTAATCTAGTGCTTATTTTACTGTCAATTTAGCCTATACATAGTGTATTTAGCTTATTAATCTAGTTTGGATCAGTAGCTTAGCTTATATCAGCCTTATTCAATAAAAAAAAAAAAAAAAAACCAAAATCAGTCCCAAAAGGGGTGTTTGGAACAATGGGTGAAAATGGGTCAAATTGGGTGTACACTGTTCATGTGCACCTTGGATGTCTGTGATCTTGCTTAAAGTACCTTAGATAAATAGATTGTAGTTTAATTTGACATGATTTAGAGGACTTCATAGTTTTAGGTTTGATATTGTAGGTTAAAAGATAGGGACTGATCATCTTTGTTATTGGTAGGTTTGAGTTGATTTATTGCTTGTTTTTGATATTTCTGAATTTATAGTAGTGTTTTAAGTGGATCTTCATGAGATGGTTTGAATTCAATAGGAAGTGGTAAAGTTATGGTAGATTTTTTAGGAAACCTGCATCAATAGGATTTTATCCCATATCAGCAGTCTGCAACATCTTTCAGCCCCATTTCAGTGCTAATTCTAGGAGATAAAGAGCTTAATTTGTTAGTTCTAGGTTGTTAGCTTTTAGAATTGTGCTTTTCCATAAGATTCAGCCTTAGGTTAAGCTTGATTTAGTTTTTTTTTATGTGCTAAAAAAGCACCTCAGACCCCTAGTCAGTCTGCACAGAACAAAACCATATGCAGTCTGTAAGTTTTTCTAAGCTCAGTTCATAAGCTCATTATAAGCCCTTGATATCTGCCCTGCTGTTTTTAAGCTCCTAGATGTATGAACTTTAGCTCTTATCAGTTTTGTGGTATTTTCCTTTCATTACCTAGCTTAAAAATAAGCTTGAAATCACCTCAGTAGGGTGATTCAAGCCTGCAAATTCAGTCCCTTATTGCTTTTCAAGAGTTCAGTGCTCATGTGCTTAGTGAGTAGCTTATTCAGTTTCCCCTAGCTTAATTAGATTGAACTTAGTATATTTTAGCTTATATAGTTTGCTTGTTAGCTTAAGATAGCCATTTAGCTTATTTGCATTTTTCCTTAGCTGTTGTTCTAATAAAAAGCATTCTGTTGCTTGAGACTGCTTATTCTCAGCTTATTTTAGTTTTCCAAAATAGTTGTTTTCACAAAAATATTCTTATTATTTGCTTATTTACAGTTTTCAAAAAGAAAAATAAAAAAATAAAGTAATTTTGAAAAAAGTAAAGTCCAGGTTCGAACCCTGGACCTCACCTCACACACAGCCTCACAACACCACACCATCACCAACTGCCCTAGGGTCTTTTATCAGTAGTTGCTCGCACATTTTTTTTACTTAACCCTTATTTCCCCTTTTTAGCTTATTAGTACCATTTAGCTTAAGTTCTGCTTATTCCAATAAGTTTTGGTACTTTCTTTTATTTTTCCTAGGTTTAGTTTAAGTAAAAGTAATTTCCTGCAAAATTTCCTAATTTTCTGAATTCATTTCGTATTTTTCTACATTTAATTAGTTTAAATTAGTTTTAAATTCATAATAAATAAAAGAAAAGGCAAAAAAATATAATTCTTTTTCCTAAAATTTTCTTTTATCATTTAGAATTTAGGAAAATTAACTTGGCATTCCTAGGAATAATATTTCAGTATTTTCACTTTTGAAGCTCGGGGTTAGCCCAGGTTTTATGCGTTTTTAGATTTAATTTTGCGTTTGCCTTAGTTTAGCTTTACCCTCGCATTATTAATTGTTTTTAGTTAATATTTCATTATCTTAGTTTATAAAATCACAAACCCCACTCTTTCCCCATTCACTTCACGTTTTACGAGCCCGAAATCACAATTCCATTTAATCTTCATCGGGACAACGAACTCGGGGTTTTCACATTATTTCCCTTTTGTGATTCCCTTTTGAGATCTATAATTGTTTACATCAATTTTTGGCACCGCTGCCAGGGAAGGTTGAAGTGAGTTCGTGATTTCCGTTTATCGATTCGTGTTTTGAAGATCCTTCCTCGTGAAGTTATCGTTTTCATTTCTAAATATTTGAAAATATTAAAATCCCAAAAAGATTTTCTTCTCCAAATTATTTTTCCTTTTTCTTTTGTGATGTTCAAAGTTTCTAAAATTTAAAAATTCAAAAATATTCTTCTTAATCCTCTTATCCGTTTAATTCTTATCTTCTTATCCTCTTAACCATTTAATTCTTATCTTCTTATCCCTCATATTGTTTAATTCTCCACCATGTTCGATTCTTTCCCATCTCATCCCCATGATCCTCGGACCATGGAGGATTTCTATCTTCCAACCCTGATCGGTAGAGGAGGACCGATCACTCTTACATCAGTTCCGGGAACCGATTTTAAATTGAAAAATCATATGGTTCGACTGATCCGGCAAAATTGCCAATTTCACGGATTTCGAGATGAGGATGCAAACGAAAACTTAAACAAATTTCTATCCATCACTCAATCCATAAAACAAAAAGGAGTTTCCCAATAGAACATCCGTTTGAATCTCTTTCAATTCTCTTGATCCCACGAAGCTGAGTCGTGGTTTTATACTCTTAAAACCCACTCAATTCATACTTGGGAAGAGATGTTCCTCAAGTTTCTTTCAAAATACTTTCCATATCCTAAAATGGTACAGCTAAGGAAAGACATCTGAAATTTCTAGCAATTGCCCAAGGAATCAGTATTTGAAGCTTGGGAGAGATTCAAATCGTTATTGCGGAAATGTCCAGATCATAAAATTTTGCTTCTTGATCAAATCCTAACCTTTTATCATGGTATAACTCCGATTGATCAAAACAAAATTATGTTGGCAGCCGGTGGGAATCTCATGCGAGAAACTCTTCGAGAAGCATATGATTTGATTGAGAATTTGACACATCATCATTATCAGTGGGACGCTAAAATTCAGTATGACTCTATCCCTGTGATGAGTGATCATTATTCCAAGAAAATTTCCGCTATGAGTGCACGAGTTGAGGTCCTTGACAATAACACTATTCCAAATTGTCAATATCAACAAGGACCAGGTCATCCTCACACCTTTTACTATTCAGACTCTGATGAGAGTGATGAGGATGAACCTTCAGAAGTATTAAAAGTTCAGACGTCGATTCCTCCTCCAAGTGGCAATCCCACTCCGTCTTCAGAACTCGTCATTTCTGACTCTTCCCATCCTTCTCCTCCACCTGAGGGAAGTGATATCTCTATGGAAGAGTTCGATGATCCAATTTTGGCGGAAATTGTTGATGATGATTGTGATCCGGGGGGAGATGCTCCGTTATCAGAAAAGGAGATATTTGATGAACCGTCATTTTCCCTTCCCCCGGAGGAAGTTAAGGAAGTTATTTTTGAAGAAAATCCGTCAGATCCTCCAGAGCTCGAGCTCGAGGATTCTTTTCCCGATTATGAAAGTTTTATCTTTGATACGGCGTAGAAGAGTAGTGGCAGTCCCACTTCTCATTCTGATTATTCTCTCCCGGCTTATGAAGCCTTTTCTTTTGATATCGACCTTTTGGAAGAGACGAATAGTGGCAGTACCACTTCTCATGCTTATATCTCTCTTCCCGAGTATGACTCATTTATTTTTGAGGAGTTCTCCGGTGAACTCACTCATATCATATCTCCACCGGAGTATGATCACTTCTACTTCGATCTTAAGAGAGATTTTTGTCTGGGGGGAGACGCACTCTATCATGAGAGTTTGCTTATTGATGATAAAATCCCAACCCTCCCACCCGAGATGATTACTGAACAAAAGAGCTTTAATGATCTAATTCAAATTGAGAAAAATGACAAATCGGCTTTTGAGGATGAAGATTTCATCATGATTGTTATCAAAATCTTTCTTCCATTCCTCACATATGATGTGACTTCTCCTCTTCTTCACTCGTTCGGAAGTGAGGATACCATCTTTGACCCCGACATCGTCATTTATAATCTCTATTTAGAGTTGCGGGTATCTCATCGGAGTGGAACTTTCATTTGTTTCAATGTTTATCCAAACCTCTTGAACGAAAGTCCGATTGAGAGTTCTTTTCCACATGCTCCTCCAAGAACAAATAAGTTCGGGGCGAGTCTAAGCTATACGACTCGTTAAAAAACAAGCGCTTCGTGGGAGGCACCCCATGCTTATCCATCTATCTTCTTTCTATTTTCTCTAATAAGTGTCGTGAGGAGGGTTACCTTTTCCATTTCTTGTATTTTGTGGTTGTTTGTATATGTCCAGGATTTGCCCGAATAATGAAGACTCTTGTGCTCGTGGTTTCCTTCTCTCCACTCGAGTTTCATCATTCGTTGCTCATCCAATATCCTTAATCTTATCGTTTAACGTTTATCTTTGGCATAATTAATAAACGGTCTTAGGTTTATGTAGGAGAACCTTTACCTTTAAGACATTGGGGACAATGTCTCGTTTTAGTCTGGGGGGGGGGGGGGGGGGGGTAATCTTTCAATTTGATTTTTGCCTTGCATTTTTTGCCGTTTACTCATGCAACCCCGTTTTTCCTCCAAAAAATGAAAAAAAGTCCAAAAAAATGAGAAAATTTAATTTTTTTTTCAACAATGTAATAAATTTTGACATTTTGTTGACTTTCCGCTGGTGAGAGTAGGAATAAAATTCTGACTTGATCGGGCGTGTTGAGCCCTAGCTTGTCCCCTTAACCTTTCTTGGCTAAGCATTCGCGGATCTTATTATTTAAGATTTTAAATTTGCGAAGAACGAGAAATGATAGAGTTTATTTAGAAGTTAGATGCTAAGCGTGGAGTAGTTGGTTCTCTTTAGAGCTCATCGTAGTTACTTGTGGCCTTTTGCTCCAACAAAATTGGTTCACCATATATAACTGTAAGAATAATTAAAGATGTTTGGTTTTTCCGATGATTAGTTCTTGGTCTTCTTAAAAGAATTTCTGCTTTAAAAATTGGGTACACATCAAGGTTACTTAATAAATACGTTTAATAATAATAAGCTAAGTGCTCTAAGCTACGGATTCGAGATCGGGCCTTGGATCCTTATTTCCAAAAGGCGTTTAGGTCTTGGCTACCCTCTTGCACCGGCCCTTGGACCTCTATTTCAGGAATGTGTGAAGTCTTGGTCTAACCACCTTGGATCCTCATTTCAGGAATGTCTAGAGTCTTGGAACACTCCGTTGTAACGGCCCTTGGATCATTTATGCCGGAAGTTGTAAGGTCTTGGAACTAAACCGTGAAGCTCCGTCGTTTAGGGTACGCAAGTGAAAAAAAATGATTAAATGGTGATGAATGAAAAAGATAAAAACGCAAAAGTCAAAAATATAAATAAAAACCTTGATGTGGACCTCATTTTCAAAGCAACGGTTCTCGAGAGAAGATTGAAAACTACTTAGCGTCTTAATTTAGTATATTTATCGGACTAAAAAACCTATCGAAACGAGAAAATATGAAGCAATTCATTTCTCACCAAAAATAAAATAAATAGAGGCAAATTAGGAAAATAGGAGCAAGAGGTAATTACACAAGTAACTTCCATGGGTAGTGTTGGCATCTAACTTGTAAATAACAATGATTTCGTTTTTAAGCTTAGTTTGGGGACTCGTGAAAAATCAGGGATGACGAATTTTATCCATATGGTCACTTCTTTATGAGTCGTGTTTCTTACTCGTTGACCCTAAAAGTTATTGATGAATAATGATTGTCAACAAAGCCGTTATATGAAAAATGAGAAAAATATAAAAATAGAATAAAAGGAAAAATGGGGAGTTTTTAGAACTTTAGATTTCTTAATCTCTTTTGAAAATTTTGCTACTTTTCAAAGTTAGTAAAAAGAGGTTGGAAATTTTTGGTTTCAAAAACGTGTTTTTATAACATTGCGTGAGGACACTGCAATATCTTAGTCTGGGGGATTTTGGTATGTGTGTAAACACATACCTTTTCTTGACCAAATTAAGACCAAAACTTACCAAAATGCCAAAGATATTTGTGTTTTTGTGTTTGTTTTTATGCAGGTACGGATATTCAAAAATATGGACAAAAATCAAGGAAAAACTGGGAAAACGAGCACGAGATTTGAAAAAGTGTCAAAAGCCGAAGCCGAGGAAGCAAATTATCAAAATTGAGCTCAAAATGCCAAAAGGACCCTTGGAGATTCAAAGAGTGTCAGAAATAGTCCTTGGAGCAAAATATGAAGAATTGGCAATTTCAGTCCCTCAACTTTTAAAAGTTGTCAAAAATGGTCCCTTGAAGAATATTTAGAAGAAATGACAACTAAAGCCCTCCAAGAATCAAAGAAAGACAAATATGGCCTTTGGATTACATTTTGGAAACTTGGCAGAATCAGTCCCTAGAATTTTCAGAATTTAAACTTTGGTCCTTGAATATTTTTACTAAACTTAAAACTATCCTTATAATAACCCCAACCCACATCAATAGCCCATTCCCATTTTAACAAGACCAGGATCTAACCCATTTCCCTATTATCCTTACCCGGTCAAACCTATCTCTCAGTCAAAACAATAAAAAAAAAACTCTCCCCGCCATTTACTGTTCCTTTTCCTTCTCCATTTCACCCTGCCTTCCAAGTTTTTAACCCGTACTTTTAATTCTTCTAGAAGCTGACGCACGTGTCAGTGAATGTCAGATGCTAAGGATTGCCAAGCTGGACGATTAGAAGCATTTGATTGGGTGTGAAACCTCACACGTTTGATCCGAAGGCTGTTAATGAAAGAAGATTGATGGGAATTGATCAAGGGCCAGAAATTGAGATTCATGAAGCTTCTAATGAAACCCTAAGCTCCTCAGCCAAGGCCTATAAATAGGACCTCATTCCTCACTCACAAGGCTGTAAGATTTTTAGGACCGTTACTCTGTCAAAATAGTTTCTAGTTTAATTAAGCTTGCCTATTTCAGTTGTAATTTCATCTAAAGTGTTTGTATTCTAAATTCAGTTAAAGAAATGTAAGTTTTTCCCTTTTATTTACTTAGTCAACGGAAGTCAAACTGCTTAATTCTGCTTAATATAGTACTTATTTGTGGTTTTACTGCTTATTTGATCTACTTGTGTTCATTTGTTGCTTATTTGCTTGATTTCCTTTGCTAGTACTCATTATTGTTTAATTTTGCATTTTCATAGTCAATTTAGCTTATATAGTTTCAGCTTAATCTAGTGCTTATTTTACTGTCAATTTAGCCTATACATAGTGTATTTAGCTTATTAATCTAGTTTGGATCAGTAGCTTAGCTTATATCAGCCTTATTCAATAAAAAAAAAACCAAAATCAGTCCCAAAAGGGGTGTTTGGAACAATGGGTGAAAATGGGTCAAATTGGGTGTACACTGTTCATGTGCACCTTGGATGTCTGTGATCTTGCTTAAAGTACCTTAGATAAATAGATTGTAGTTTAATTTGACATGATTTAGAGGACTTCATAGTTTTAGGTTTGATATTGTAGGTTAAAAGATAGGGACTGATCATCTTTGTTATTGGTAGGTTTGAGTTGATTTATTGCTTGTTTTTGATATTTCTGAATTTATAGTAGTGTTTTAAGTGGATCTTCATGAGATGGTTTGAATTCAATAGGAAGTGGTAAAGTTATGGTAGATTTTTTAGGAAACCTGTATCAATAGGATTTTATCCCATATCAGCAGTCTGCAACATCTTTCAGCCCCATTTCAGTGCTAATTCTAGGAGATAAAGAGCTTAATTTGTTAGTTCTAGGTTGTTAGCTTTTAGAATTGTGCTTTTCCATAAGATTCAGCCTTAGGTTAAGCTTGATTTAGTTTTTTTTTTGAGCTAAAAAATCACCTCAGACCCCTAGTCAGTCTGCACAGAACAAAACCATATGCAGTCTGTAAGTTTTTCTAAGCTCAGTTCATAAGCTCATTATAAGCCCTTGATATCTGCCCTGCTGTTTTTAAGCTCCTAGATGTATGAACTTTAGCTCTTATCAGTTTTGTGGTATTTTCCTTTCATTACCTAGCTTAAAAATAAGCTTGAAATCACCTCAGTAGGGTGATTCAAGCCTGCAAATTCAGTCCCTTATTGCTTTTCAAGAGTTCAGTGCTTATGTGCTTAGTGAGTAGCTTATTTAGTTTCCCCTAGCTTAATTAGATTGAACTTAGTATATTTTAGCTTATATAGTTTGCTTGTTAGCTTAAGATAGCCATTTAGCTTATTTGCATTTTTCCTTAGCTGCTGTTCTAATAAAAAGCATTATGTTGCTTGAGACTGCTTATTCTCAGCTTATTTTAGTTTTCCAAAATAGTTGTTTTCACAAAAATATTCTTATTATTTGCTTATTTCCAGTTTTCAGAAAGAAAAATAAAAAAATAAAGTAATTTTGAAAAAAGTAAAGTCCAGGTTCGAACCCTGGACCTCACCTCACACACAGCCTCACAACACCACACCATCACCAACTGCCCTAGGGTCTTTTATCAGTAGTTGCTTGCACTTTTTTTTATTTAACCCTTATTTCCCCCTTTTAGCTTATTAGTACCATTTAGCTTAAGTTCTGCTTATTCCAATAAGTTGTGGTACTTTCTTTTATTTTTCCTAGGTTTAGTTTAAGTAAAAGTAATTTCCTGCAAAATTTCCTAATTTTCTGAATTCATTTCGTATTTTTCTACATTTAATTAGTTTAAAATAGTTTTAAATTCATAATAAATAAAAGAAAAGGCAAAAAAATATAATTCTTTTTCCTAAAATTTTCTTTTATCATTTAGAATTTAGAAAAATTAACTTGGCATTCCTAGGATTAATATTTCAGTATTTTCACTTTTGAAGCTTGGGGTTAGCCCGGGTTTTATGCGTTTTTAGATTTAATTTTGCGTTTGCCTTAGTTTAGCTTTTCCCTCGCATTATTAATTGTTTCTAGTTAATATTTCATTATCTTAGTTTATAAAATCACAAACCCCACTCTTTCCCCATTCACTTCACATTTCACGAGCCCGAAATCACAATTCCATTCAATCTTCATCGGGACAATGAACTCGGGGTTTTCACATTATTTCCCTTTTGTGATTCCCTTTTGAGATCTATAATTGTTTACATCATACTATAAACTTGTTAAACCACCCATTCAACATCGATCTCATGCCAGTAGAGTTGGGTAGTTTTGACGTCATCATAGGGATGGATTGGCTATCAAAATATCATGCCGTCATCATCTGTGACGAAAAGATCGTCAGAGTACCCTATGGGAACGAGTATCTGATAATAGAAGGAGATCGGAGCGATCGTGCTCGCTCGTCAAGATTGAGCATCATCTTATGTACGAAGGTGCAGAAGTGCATCGAGAAAGGATGCCACCTCTTTCTGGCTCATGTTACTGAGAAGCAAGAGAAGGAGCCCAGAGAGAAACGGTTGGAAGACGTGCCAATTGTGAGGGATTTCCCAGATGTTTTTCCAGAAGACCTACCTGGATTCCCGCCAGCCAGACAGGTCAAATTTCAAATCGATTTAGTGCAAGGAGCCGCGCCTGTAGCGCGAGCGCCCTATCGGCTAGCACCAACAGATTTACAGGAGTTGTCTGATCGGTTGGCTGAACTATCAGGGAAATGTTTTATCAGACCGAGTTCTTCGCCTTGGGGAGCTTCGGTCCTGTTTGTTAAGAAGAAGAATGGATCCTTCAGGATGTGTATCGACTATCGGGAGCTGAATAAGCTAACCATCAAGAATCGATACCCACTCCCGAGAATCGATGACCTGTTCGATCAACTACAAGGTTCATTAGTTTACTCCAAGATTGACCTGAGATCAGGATATCATCAACTCCGAGTCCGAGAAGAGGATATCCCGAAGACTGCATTCAGAACCCGATATGGCCATTAAAAATTCCAAGTTATGCCATTCGGCTTGACTAACGCACCAGCCGTATTCATGGACCTCATGAATCGAGTGTGTAAGCCGTACTTGGATAAATTCGTGATTGTGTTCATTGACGACATCCTGATATATTCTAAGAATGAGAAAGAGCACGAGGAACACCTCAAGCTAATCTTAGAATTATTGAAAAAGGAGGAGTTATATGCCAAGTTTTCGAAGTGTGAATTCTGGATATCAACTGTGCAGTTTCTGGGCCACGTGATCGATAGTCAAGGAATTCACGTGGATCCCGCAAAGATCGAGTCAATAAAGGATTGGGCGACACCCACAACACCCACCGAAATACGCCAATTCTTAGGACTTGCCGGTTATTACCGAAGGTTTATTGAAGGCTTCTCCAAGATAGTGAAGCCTTTGACTAAACTGACACAGAAGAATGTGAAATATGACTGGGGAGATAAGGAGGAGGAAGCTTTTCAACTCATTAAGGAAAAGTTGTGTAGTGCACCTATTTTGGCCTTACCTGAAGGTAGTGAAGACTTTGTTGTTTATTGCGACGCTTCACACAAAGGTTTAGGAGCCGTGTTAATGCAGAGAGAGAAGGTGATAGCATATGCATCCAGACAACTGAAAACCCATGAGAGGAACTACAAAACTCATGACCTAGAGTTAGGCTCAGTCGTGTTTGCACTTATAATCTGGAGGCACTATCTCTATGGAACAAAGTCTGTGGTGTATACCGACCACAAAATCCTACAACACATCTTGAACCAGAAGGAGTTGAACATGAGACAGCGCCAATGGTTGGAATTGCTCAGCGATTACGATTGTGAGATCCGTTATCACCCAGGCAAGGCAAATGTGGTTGCCGATGCCCTCAGCAGAAAAGAGCGGATCAAACCTCTCAGAGTCAGATCGTTATGAATGACGATCTGTTCACCGCTTCCAGCGAAAATTCTTGAGGCTCAGGTCGAGGCACTCAAGGAAGAGAACCGACTGCGTGAGAAGATTTACGGAATGCCAGAGAGTGAGAATGGCTTCGTAAAGAGATCCGATGAAGTTTTGTGTTATGGGGACAGGAGTTGGATCCCGCTATACGGAGGAATTCATGATTTGATCATGCACGAATCCCACAAATCCAAATACTCCATCCATCCAGGATCCGACAAGATGTACTTGGATTTGAAGAAGCTATACTGGTGGCCAAACATGAAGGCCGATATAGCTGAGTACGTCAGTAAATGTTTAACGTGTTCGAAAGTCAAGGCTGAACACCAGAGACCATCCAGTCTTCTTGTACAACCTGAAATTCCAAAATGGAAGTGGGAGCGCATCACTATGGATTTTATCACCAAGCTGCCTAAGACGTCGAGCGGTTACGACACGATCTGGGTAATCGTAGACCGTCTCACTAAATTCGCTCATTTCCTTCCTATAAAGGAGAATGATAACATGGATAAACTTGCACGACTGTATGTGAAGGAAATTGTCACAAGGCATGGTGTTCTGGTTTCTATCATCTCTGATCGAGACAGTTATTTTACATCTAACTTCTGGGAGTCGCTCCAGGACACATTGGGAACAGACCATGACATGATTACAACTTATCATCCTCAGACTGATGGTCAGAGTGAAAGGACCATTCAGACGTTAGAGGACATGCTGAGAGCCTGTGTGATTGACTTCGGGAACGGCTTGGATAGGCATTTGCCTTTAGGCGAGTTTTCCTACAATAACAGCTACCACACCAGCATCAAGGTTGCACCGTATGATGCACTTTATGGTCGTAAGTGCAGATCGCCAATATGTTGGGCTGAAGTCAGAGAAAGCCAACTTACCGGACCAGACCTAGTCCACGAGACTACTGAGAAGATTGTGCAGATCAAGAGCCGAATGCAAGCGGCTCGTGACCATCAAAAGAGCTATGCCGACAAGAGGCGAAAATCCCTTGAGTTCCAAGTGGGTGAAAAAGTGATGTTAAAGGTCTCGCCATGGAAAGGCGTGATAAGATTTGGTAAACGTGGGAAGTTGAACCCTCGTTATATTGGACCTTTTGAGATTCTTACCAGAATCAAGCCGGTAGCCTACCGACTCGAATTGTCATCCGAACTCAGCGCTGTGCATGACGTTTTTCATGTCAGTAACTTGAAAAAGTGCTTATCTGACGATAACGCTGCCATTCCCTTGGATGAAATTTAGCTTGATGAGAAACTGAATTTCATCGAGGAACCGATTGAAATCATGGACCGGGAAGTTAAACGATTAAAGCAGAGTCGTATCCCAATTGTGAAGGTCCGTTGGAACTCTCGCAGAGGTCCCGAGTAGACTTTGGGAGCGAGAGGATGAAATCAAGCGAAAATATCCTCATCTCTTTTTGAATTCATTGAGTAACGCGAATTGAAATCCGGGACGGATTTCCCCATTAGATGGGGAGACTGTGACAAATGGTAATTTTCACATTTTAAGTTAATAATAAATATTTATTTATTATATTTAAGCCGAGCATTTCTATGCGTAATTGCATGTTTCTGAGCATTTATGAACATTTTTGGGACCTGTCCTGCATATTGTAGCTTACAGTCACTGCTGGAAAAAGAAAGTTTATTTTTTTCAGTAAGCGTAAGTTATTCTATTTCTGATAGTTACTGACAAGTTTCGTAATTAACTGAGGAGCTTTCTCGTATTTGCTGAAAAACAACCCCACACATGAACCGACAGCACAGTATATATGGTAGCAGTCAACTAAATGCATTTTTGAGCAAATAATAATATTTTATTATTATTCTGACGAAAACGTCAATAAAAACTTTATTTTGCGTATCCGTGTCAAAAAATGTCAAACCGGGACTTTACGGTAACGTTTAAGTTCAAACCGACACACGATACACCAACGAGGAGCAAAAATATTTTCCCCCCTCTTACTCTTGTCGTTTGCCACCCATCTCCCTACAAGGAGACAACAATTTTTATACTAATATCTTGTATTAGTGGAGGATGACACATATGTATTTGTTTTTATACCTTAAGTATACACATAATTCTTCATACATACATTTCTATCCATCTAAACTTCCAAGATCATTTCTTTCCTTTCAAACTCACGATCCAACCTAAAAATCAAGATCTACAAAATTATATTGAGTTCCAAGATAATCGGGGTGTACTTTCAAGTGTTTTGGGTTAATCGGAACGTATTGTGTGTAAATTTGGTGCAATTTGGGTTGTTTTTGGTTCTCCTACCTCTCGACATTTTTCAATACTTTGTAAGAATCCACAAAACTTGTTCAATCTTGTTCATTACATCTTCTTGTGATGTTTAAAAGTGTTATCAAGTGCTTATTATGTATGTTTTGCTAAAATGAAAAAGCTAGGGTTTGATATACTTATTATGGTAAATCTTGTTGCTTCTGGTACTAGTTTGATGATACAAATGTGATTAGTGTTAATTACGCGAGTTTAAAATGAAATATACACTTATTTGTGTGTATACATAAATCGGCTCACTTTTAAAAGAAATAATTATTGGGGTTTTGAAAAACATAAAGTTTTGGTTCTAGTGGTGAAATGGTAAAATTAGTGCTTAATAGATTATTTTGAATAGCTTATTGAATAAGCTCTAGCTTATTGTGTTTTGACTTATTTTGGGTCAAAGGGGTCGTACGACACATATTGGGCCGAGCCCCATATGTTTTGGCCTTGGTTGGCCATTTGACTTAATGGCTTATTTATATGTGCTTATTTGGCTTATTTTAAAATCGTTACGAAAACTATTCGGACTAAAAGGACTTAAAGGTTTAAAACTATTTTTGGGCTTATGAAGGTCTCGACATAAAATGGGCCGAGCCCATTGGTTTGACTTTTTGACCAAACAGCTTATTCATGGCATTCATGTTGCAGATGTAATTGGTTTTGTTACAACTGTTGGGAGATCTGCACAGCCAAGAACCGGCTCAAAGAACCTTGATTTCTCCCTTATAAATGAAAGGTATTGACTCCTTCCTCTGATAATATTTGCATGCTAAGCTATTATGGTCCCATTTTAAAGTTACCCGATTGAATATCCTATGTTTGGCTGGATCAGGGGTCGCACCTTACGAGTCACCCTATGGGGAAAGTTGGGTGATCAATTCTTGAAGATGATGTCTACTCATTCTGGAAAGTACACTACAATCCTAACCTCCTTGACAGCCAGATATTTTAATGGTTAGTTTAAGGCTGTGTCGTTTAGCGTTAAAACCCTGTTTGTCATACATTTTTAACTGTGTTTACCTTATAGGCCAACTGGGCATTTCTAGCTGTTCATCTACCGTTATCCTGGATAGCGATGATATCCCCACCATTGTTGTGTTTAAGTCTCAGATAGGGTATCAATTATCATATGTTATGCATCATTTATGGTTTTAAAATTAAAAATACTAAGGATAACAAATAATCGCAGTAGGCTTGATGGTGATGAGCCAACTTTGCCTATTACATTGACTAAATTACAAATTAGGACCCTCGAGGAGCTGTTAACTTTGGGTCGTGACAGAGGAAAGATGTACTTTGTTTTTAATCTATAACATTCAAATATATAAGTGATGCAATATTACCTGTTAAGATTTTAACCGTCTCTTTTTTAGGAATCTATTACATTCCATTGTGAGGCTGAAATCATTAGCATCCATACTAGGAACAGCTGGTACTACCCGGCTTGCGGAAGCCAGAAATGCAAAAAGGGTGTTACCCGCAGCAATGGCCAACTGTGGTGCGATGCGTGCAACAAATCTGTTAACTACCCTAAACCCAGTTTATAATACATCCTTAATCTTTGTATAGCATGTATAAAACATTAATGCTTACTATTTTTGTCATGTTTGCGTGTGCCGTCAGGTTTAGGCTTGAAGTTGTTGTGAGGGATGCAACCACCCAGGTTGTGATTGTGATGTGGGATGAAACAGCTACCGAGCTGACAAAGTCGAGTGCAAAAGCTTTGCTCGATGGGCTTGCTGAGGAGGATGAAGCCGATGCCCCCGCACTCCAAGCTACTCTGACAAACACGTATGGTTCAAGACACGTGTTTGAGATCAAATCTCATACACATTACAATTATGCTGAGTTTGAAAGCTTTACCTGTACTGGCGTGTTCCCTGTTGACCATACCGCCGATTTAGATGTTCAGGAAGTGTCTGTGGTCTCTGATGACTTAGCCCCGGAAAGCAGCAATAGCGAGCCGAAAGCCCCTCTCAAACGCCTGGTAAAGGGTCCACAGATAAACACTCCATCCAAGCATGTTGAAAGCAAAAAGAAGAGGAGGTATGGTTTCAGTTTTCAATTTACAATCCCACACTTGACACTGATAATTGCACGCAATAACCCCTGTTTTTTCCCTCATTATTTAAGGTACATTGAAGAGGATTCAGATGTGGAGGAGATACCTGATGAAGCAGCGCAAAAGGATAAACATATGAAAGATCACGCAGAGTAGGGATGCTGAATGACAATAGTTTTCCCGACCTAATGAAAGGGTTTCAAAAACAATAATTTGATATGTTTGATGCTAATTGTTTGGTGAACTTTAAATTGTTTGGTGTTATAGTGTTGGTTGTCACACCCCCAAATATCTGATTTGCAGCGAAATGGAACACTTGGGGGCATGACTGCTATAACATCACAGTTACAGTTATATTGAACGACCTAAAGTGCCGTTTTAAAAATAAATCGTTTGATTATATAAAACATTCAGAGTTTTCAAAAGCTAGGTCCCAAAAGATGATTCATGTTTGCGGAAATATATTTGTTACAAATCAAACGATAGTTAAGTGCATAAAATACAAGTGAGACGCGTCGTCACCGCGACTCCAAAATATGTCCACATGCAGGCCATGATGCGAATACCTTAATTACCTGAAAATACATTGCTAAAAACGGTCAACAATAATGTTAGTGAGAATCATAGGTTTATGTAAATGATAAGTCTCTACGGTAACCGCAAGTATAAAGTGAAATGACATAAATGCCACATAAAAATGATACATTGGCTCTTAAGCTTATGACCCCGAAGCTAGACTGAAATGAATGCCCCAAACTGAGTGTTTTTCCAGAAACTCTGATATGATACAAATGAAATGCGTTCGTAGACTAGCTGGCGCTACCAACCCGAACGGAGGCGTCACCCTCAATAGATCTATTCACTCACTCTCGCTTACTCCGTAATTAACGGTTCATGATAAATAAAAGGGGACTTTAATCTGGGCAATGATGTAACTTAAGCAATGTAAATGAATTTGATACTTTGGTCCGTATGAAAAATGGTGCAATGTATTCTCCACCCCAAGTTTAGAAATGAAAATATAAATTGAAAACGGGCTATGAAAACTCACCTGATGCAATAGTAATGATGACAAAAGTGGATACACTGAAATGAGGCACGATCTCTAACCGCAACCTAATATGAATGATATGATCTAATGTAAGTCATGAAATGATGCTACACATGCAAATACGTATGTTATTGATACCACTCGTGAAATTTGGAAATAACGTGTATATATGTTGTAACGATATCCCACGTTCGTCATTTGGTGATTTATAGAAAAATAATAGAGTTTTCCGTCGTAATTTAGTATTTTTCAACAACTAATAGAAAATGACTAAGTAGCCTCGCAAAGCTAGTCGTAAGTTGGTGAATATTGAGTGTTAGGAAACGATCTCCGTGTTTTTAGAAAGCTTGTAACAACATCTTAAATTCGTATCATCGAAATTTTGTCCATACGAGTCCCGATCATAAAGAAAAATAATGGTCAAGTTAGATAGTCGGCTAAATTTGCTGTTTTTGTGTAGTTTTCGGGTATGTTTGAAAGGTCGTATCTTACTCGTTACAAGTCCGGTTGACGAACGGCTGATCAATTTCGAAAATAGGCCGGGAGTAATTGATTTTACTTCAAAGGGTTAATGTCTCAAACTGACTCGATCATTGAGAAAAACGGCTCTCAACATGGTTACTCGCAAAAACAGTTTTACACTTGGAACATTTTTAATAAAAGCTGATAAAAATGTGTTGTGAATGCCGGGTTTCAAACGTTTGTATCTTGGTCGTTATAAGCTCATTTTCTACGTTCTTTATGTCCTTGGCTTAGTATTACAGCGAACTAATATATTTTTGATACGTCGGCTTGTCTAGTTCGCATTCAACACCTCGTTTTACCCATTGAAAATCGTGCAACAGCAAACTATTTTTCAGAAAATAGTTTTTAGTCGTCAAACTTAGAATTAACGTATATTTTTCGTTGTAAGCTCGTTTTTGCTCATTCCAGCGGCCACGGCTTCGTTTTTTAGTGTATTTTCTGAATATGTAAACCAAAATAACCCATGGTCTACTGATTTTTCCAGAAATTGCAAAAGTGGACAGAACCTTATCTATGTCTTGTAAAAATCATTTTTACTAGTTCAATACTTGTGCAAATCACTTCCAATCAACACCAAAGCTATTCTAAGCCTACCATACACCTTCTTAGGGTGTCATGGGTTTTTAATCTTCACCAAAAATGATGGACTTCATAAGATTACTCATAAAATTCTTTAAACGCATTTTAGTGACAAAAATATGTGTTAAGTGGTATATAACATAGATATATTTGCATGATTTGCTACTAGAACATCAGATCAAATGGAAGTATGAAAGAGTAGAAAAATTAGTTAGAACACTTACTTGAGGTTGATGAGGTTTTTGTAGCAAAATATATAATTAACCTAGAGGTTTATATTTCAAAACCTTAAAATATAATAGAGATTGTAAAACACTTGATCTTGGAATTTTGGTGGATTCTTCTTCTTGTTCTTGCTTTGGCCGATCCACAATGAGAGTGGGAGAGATGAGAGAAATTTTTGCTAGTTACTTGAAGTAGTATGTGTTAAATGAAGAGATATGTAGTGATATGTATTGATAATTAGCTAAGTAACTAGCTTTGGTCTAAGTTGAAGTCAAAGTGGGCTAGGAGGGGGGGGGGCATGGGGCGGCAAACAAGGGAAAGGAGGGTGAGGTGTATGTGCTAATTAATGAACTTGTCTCATGAGGTAAGATTTAGTTAGTTTTAGTTAGGATATTGTGTTACCGGGTACTGAGTTAGCTAGAAATAAATTTTGACGGAATAAAATAAAGTATGATGAAGTTGTAAAAATTATAAAATCTCATTTCTTGCAAGAATCGGGTGTTCAAATAGTTATTGCGTTGAAATTTCGTAAACCGTCGTAGTTATAAGCTTTTAACGATATATATATAGTAAATGATTTCAAAACTCCGGGTAAACTAATAATATAACTTTTATACCATTATAATGAGTGTGAAAATATATTAGGATGATAGTCGGGAGTGTCGGGTATATTGTTTGAAACAAATGATTGAGTGGTAGCGTTTATTTAATAAATAACATACGTTAATTGAAATTATGCAAACCCATGAATGTTCTAACATGAGGATGATGTTACTGATGATATGCAGACTACTCTAGTCTATATGATATGTCCTAGTGATGATCCATGAATACGCAGCTAAACACTTAAGGTTACGCGAATTTTGAATACCCGTAAACCTAGTTTACGAAATGATGAATGATAACCATGAATAGTGATTTCCCTCCAGGAATGAATAGTAGAATTTTTGAAAACATCTCAAAGTCGCAAACTGACTTCAAAAATGATGAATAGTGAAATGATGAATAGTAATCCATGAATAGTAAATTTCGAAGTTTGGAAAATGACCTGGAATTATGATTTGTCACATTGGTGAACATTGTTTGAGTAATAAGCCGTGACGGATGTTTTGTTCTTGGATTTTTAGATAACTCAGATATGCTATGCGCCTATCCTTTGCTTTGTATTTGTGTTGCTCTTATTGTTTTTGACACAGGATATAGCAATACTTCGAGCAATACAGACTGATAACACATGAGGAGCAGTACTAAGTTCATAGGTAGCAGTACAAAGTATCAACTAGCAGTACAAACTGCCATAACGAGTAGTACAAACATGAAAGGCTAGGTAGCAGTACAAAGTATCAACTAGCAGTACAAACTGCCATAACGAGCATTACAAACATGAAAGGCTGCAGTACTAATTCGCTAGAAGCAATAGTAAGCATGTGCGAGAGCAATACTAACTTATTTGCCAAAAGCCACACCTGATGCAGCAGCAAATTTGGATAGCCATGCTATGTTCAGGAAGAAGTGACCTGTTACAACAACAAAAATTAGATTCAATTTGGATATGTTATAACATCTTCACATTTTGACATATTGTCATTTAAATCTTGACTTGGATATCTGTAACGAATTTAAGAATCAGATAAATATATAATTTCTTAGTAGTGTTTTCGATACATTTATACAAAGATAATAATAAATTTCCTGTTTCCATCAACTTGGTTGTATTATTTTGGAATAAAAACTAGAAATAGGAGAAACATTTAAATAATATGTCAAAACAGCACAAAAGCCCATAACGTGCCTATATCTTGGACCATTTAAATGAAAACATTGCTACTTTCACTTTCGCAAATACAAAAATGAATTACCTAAAGGAAAATAAAAAAAATTATTCGTAGATTCAATAAAAATTCAGAACTAAACCCTTAACTTCCTCAATTAGTTTTAAATTACGGAACTTTTAATCAATGATATGCATATGAATAGACATACTCTCATAATTGTTGTTTTTCAAAGGCGTAAAAACTATTCTCAAGCATGCTAAGTTTATCTTCTGACAGAATTTTACAACAAACATGTATATCATCTGTTCATGTTTGCATAAATAATAAACAAAACTCCTTATAAATTATTGTTGCTGTTTTCCAAAGGCGTAAAAACTATTCTCAAGCAGGCTAAGTTTATCAATCCTGATTCGTTTATGATTTACACCAGTGAATCTTCATCGACGTTACCATGTTTCGGTAATTCCTCATCTTTTGGATTCTAAATTAGGAAAAAGGTGTGGTTATACTAATCATACATACACATACTAATCAGTCATTATCTTCTCACATAATTTTACAACAAACATATATATCATCTGTTCATGTCTGCATAAATAATAAACAAAACTGCTTATAAATATGTAATAAATTGACTTTATGGATTGTTAGGAATATAAATATTCAGATGAAGGCTCGGTCACCCCGAGTATCTATTTAGCATTTACATAGCTCGTAGGCTTATTTATATTAGCTTAGTAATATTAGTATTAGTATTAATAGTATTAGTCGTATTTATATTTGTGGAGTGGGTCGGGGCTTTCCCCACTGTCAGCTCACTCCACAGCTCACTAGGGGCACAAATATTAGGAACTATAAATACCCCTTCCCACACTTGGGAAGGGTTGGAACTCTTGTAACCTTTCACGCACATCTAATTTGATTTTACAAGTTTTCCCCTTACATCTCTCTAACTTCTCTCTAACTCTTCCACCATGGATCTAATCTTTCATAACTAAAGACCACCCGAGTCATCCACACAATCAAGATGGTTATATCTTACAATTGGTATCAAGAGCCATGGCTAGGTTCGGTTGATTGTGTGTCGGTTTTATTTTTTATGTGTGATTCGAACCATTTTTTTTCTCAAACTGTTTGCATCTATTTTTTGTTCGAATCATTTCATCTTGTTCAAAAGGTGATTCGTGGGTCAGAGTTGGGCCTTAACAGTTTGTGGTGTGACAAGAACAAGTCCATTTGAGTTTTGGGGTATTTAAGATAACTTGTTTTTTTTGTTCCTTGTCTTCTGGTTCGAAGTTTTGGGGATTGAAGAAAGCTTGTTTTGTTTTGTTCCTTTTCATCTAAGTTCGTATTCTCACCCTTTTGTGGTGTGCGTCACTAACATCACGAGGTGTTTAAGTCTGTCACATGTTGGAAGTGAAAAACACCACGAGTTGGTGTGATTGTTCTTGGCAGCGGTTTGTTGAAGGTCTTGGTTTTTCTTGACAGCGGCTTGCTGATATGTGTCTAAATACACATATATTTACCTTGTTTAAACCCACATAAACAGTCAAAAACACTTTGAAAAGTCTCAAAAAGACAGAAAAATATTTAAACTGTGTTTTATTCATAAATTGTCAAATCTAGTCCCTAGTTATTCAAAACATGAAAACTTTTCATAAAAGGCCCTCAGGGATTTTCAAGTTGTCAAAATTAGCCTTATAAAGTTCAGTTTTGCAAAACGGCAACTTTAGTCCCTGAAATTTCAATGATTGACAGAATTTATCCCTGGACATTTTAAATTGGAAAATTAACATTTTTGGTCCTTTGGAAAATTAAAATTGTCAAAATTGGTCCTTATAACAAACTTTGGAAAGTTGTCATTTTCAGTCCCTAAAAATCCAAAATTGCACAAATGGTCCTTGTGCTTATTTAAACCAAATCCGGACCCTTATTATTAAAACCCAAATAAACCCTTAAAATCCCAACCCAATATATAAACAAACCCAACACCCTTTTTGTATTTCCAGGCCCAACCAAACCAAGCCCACCCCGTTTTTTATATAATACCAGTCAAACCAGGGTCAAACCCAGACCTGGTTTGCCTTCTCCCTCCCAACTCACCAAAACCAGACACATATACATACCACCCTGGTTTTCTTTCCAGCTCACACCCCCAGTCACTACCAACCCTCATTTCCCTGTCCCTCCACCTCTACAAACATCCAATAACCCTTAATTGCTCCTTAAATGTAAAAACCTGCTCCGGTTGAATTTTCCCGCCAAATTCCAAGTGGACGGATATGATGAATTACAAGCAATCAAAGGTCAACAAGTGGTGGGAAAGATTCAGAAGAGAGAGATGAAGCTTTTGGATGGGTATTTAATGAAAAAAATAAGACAGAGAATTAGTATTAGTTAGCTTAATATAGTTTTATTTCGTAGGTAGTGTAGTTTTAGTTTCAGTTATAATTTTCATTCAAATATTGTTGTACTCAGTTTCCTTAGTGTATTTTGAACCTTATTTACCTTTAATTACAAGTAATTTTCACAGAATTTATATTTAGCATTTATCTAGTGAAATTGACAACTTCACTGATAAGTGTTAAATGTTGTTGTTTATTGTTCATTTCATCTCAATTCAGTTCACTTATGAGTTTTTAAGGCTTTTGGATCATTAAAATCAGTTTAATTCAAGTTTAGCATAAAATCACAAAAATCTCAATAAATAGGTCATAAAATAAAATAATCAGTTTGCAAGGAAGAAGAAGCAAGGATTATTGCACATACTGGATGGAAATGGTTTAGAAGCTTGATGGGAAGCATTAGGTCAGTTGAGAAATCCCTGGTTCACTTGTTCTAAGCTTGGTTCAATTTGTAAGCTCAAATCTCACTTCGTGCCTTTTTACTGAACCATAGTTTTTAATTGTTTTTTTTTCCTGTGCTTTTATGCTTATTTGGTAATTCTTAGTCATATTATTGCTTAAAGTTGCTTAATTGCTCAGTAGTTTTCATAGTAACTCATATTTACATTTCCACTGCCTAAACTTAGTGCTATATGCTATATTTTGTTCCTGGTATTTTTAGTTATGGTTTAATGTTCATTGAGCTTGTATTGTACCTATTGAATATGTTTTAAGCATAAAAAGTGGGTGTTATGGTTTAAATCTCATAGTTGTAGTGTAATCTAGGTCTTTAAGGGGTGTTTGGATAATCTTAGATCTCTGTGTTTCAGTAGTTTGTTGTTGTTGTTTTTGGCATAAACAAGTCACTTTAGGTTCCATTAGAATATATAGGTCTTAAAATCCAGTAGGTATTTGTCAAAAAGTCAAAATCTCCTTTACATTTCCATTTTGTGCTCACTGTTAGGATTCATAGTTCTAGTTCTCATCATATCATTGCATATCTAGTTAATATAGCTTATTTCAGTCCCATAATAGCTTATTATTACATATTAAGTCATCTAGGATCCTTCTAAACTCACCAAAGTCAACTTTTGTGTTTTACTGCAAAAGTCAAAAATTCAGGTTTTATCCCAGATTCTGAGTGCTGATCTAGGGTCAAATTAGGATAGCAAATGATGTTTAATTTTGGGAATTTTTGGTGATTTGGATAGCCAGTAGTATAAGCTTGATTTTGCCCCCTTCACTTTCCAAAAAACTGCTTATTACAGTGCTTAAAATTAAGCTAGAAGTAGGTACATTAGGCTTCTTTTATTCAAACTTCTCATTACTCGAAATGGCTGACGGCCTGGGCATATTTTAGTTTTTTGAGTTGAATTAGGTTTGTTTAGGCCTATTACACTATACCTAAGCTTTTGGTGCATTCTAGTGCTTATTTGCTTATTTTTGTGCTTATTTTCAAACTGCTTATTAGCCCATTCAGCTTTTTAGTGGGCTTATCTAGCTTTTTATATTTTTCCTAGTATTCTGCTATCATATAGTATTTACCTTGAATTTTTCAGATTTTTCCTAAGTCGTTTACTATTTTTAAACCTTTTTATTAGTTTTAATAGTTTTTAATTCATAATAAAAAATATAAAAGTCAGAAAAATATAAATCTTTTTTCTAAAATTTTCTTTTATTATTTAGGATTTAAGAAAAATAATTTTGCACTTGTAAGATTAGATTTTCTAATATTTTAGTTTTTAGCCCGTTTTCGTAAGCGGCTGCTTTAATCTGCTTTTTTATGTGCTTATTTCAAGTTTTCAAAAATATTGTCTTTTATAAAAAGTGCTTATAATTAAGTACTTTATCAAAATAAAGTAAAATGGAATAATAAAAAATATATATATATACGGCTCGTTTTTAGTTCGTACGTAATTTTTATTTAACGTACGCGTTTTTAGATTTTAAACGTTTCTAGTTAATTTGTTTTCACGTTCTTATTTTTATAGCTTGTTTAAGCTATTTCCTTTTATATTTCCTTGGTTTAATCAATCAAAACCCTTTCCCGTTCAATATTCACCCGATCACAGATTTGTTTTACTACAGATTTCACACCTCGCTGGGACTTAACGACCCGGGAATATTCTGTACTCCTTGGTTAATTGTGTCCTCAATTGGTTTGACTTTGTTTGACCACATCCGTGGTTGATTTAAGTTGACTGTTTAGGGCCAATCAAATTTTGGCGCCGCTGCCGGGGAGGTGTGCTGCGTTGAACGAATTTGAAGCATCAGTGATTGTTGAATATACACCCATTGTATATTTACCATCTTTGTTCATATTTTCTTATTTTCATAAAAAACCAAAATAATCGTGAAGTTAATTCGTTTGACTAAACGATTGCCAAAAATATTTTTTTTTATTCAAAGTTTTCAACGAACACAAAAAAATTAAAAAAAAAAAAAAAAAAATAAAATAAAAATTCCATAAATATTCATCTTTACCCTCTTACCCTTTTTAATTCTTTATCCCTTTACCCTCTATCCATTTAATTCTAACTTCTTCTATCTCTCTTATGGCATCTCTCGGGGACATATGCTTTTATTGCAAAAGCCCGATGGAGAACAGCTATCGTTGTTTCCGATGCATTTGTGAAAAATGTGGAAATAACTGTAGAAGTGGATATTGTACTGTATGCAACAGATTCATAAATCCAATACAGACATATTCGTGTGAATTTTGTGGAGGTCCTCATCAAGGAATTGAGTGTCAAACCGGGAACACGTTTGTCTATGAACAGTTTTCTGGTAACACTCAGGACTTTGGAAATGACCAAATTCCATATTATTCACATAACCAGCCACAACAATCATTTTTTTGTGAGTACTGTGGAGGTCCACATTTCAGCTCTGATTGTCAAATAAGGAATCCATTTCCTTGTAACAATTATGACATTCCAGACCAACCTCCACAGTACCAAATGAATGAGGATGTCTATGAGTGTGTTCCTGATGACAATTCTAACAAAGATATTCCTCAAAACATTCTCCTTGGTCTTCTGGATTTAATAAAAAATTTAAAGGAAGATCAACGTACCCAAGAAAATCCTCATGCTGATAATCAATGTCAACCTTTCGGTTTTCACACATCAGCCGAGCTACGAGCAGCTAAAACACGTGCCAATCTTTGCAATGCTGTTCTATTTGATGACGATGATGACAGTGATGATGAAGATATCGTTGATATTCTTCAAAAAGATTCATCAAGTTCATCAGTTGAGATTCCTTTCGTGGGAATACAGGGAGAAAAGAGTATGATGGAATTACTAGCGGAAGAACAAATGGAATTTGTAAAATCCATGTATGCTAGTCCTTCTCAACTCCCTCAGTCTGCTGTTATCACACCCGAAGTTCCCACTAATTCTCTTATAATGGGGGATGAGCATCTTGGCACTGTTCCTGAAAAGGAATCGGACGAATTCATAAAGTCTAGTGTTGAGAACCTTGTCCCAATCCCAAGTGAGTCACAGGGAATTCTTGATCATGTGTGTGATATCCCTTCCCCTCTTGAGTGTTCAAAAGATCATTTTGAGACTTTCTCCGATTCAAACGATGAATATACATCTTATGGAGAAGTTGAGTATGTTGAGGCATCACTGCCCCATTCTGATGTTGACCCTCTTCTTGAGGAGTTTACTGATGAACTTACTCACATTGATCCACTTCCATCAGGAAGTGATGATGATCTCTTTGATTTCGAATCCAATCTGGAAGAAATCGAAAGTCTCTTATATCATGATCCATCACTCAATTCTTATCCCTACCCCGAGCTTAGTAATTCACATACTGATGAAAATTCTTTATCTTGTGGAGACATCAGTTATGTGGAGGAACTACCTTCTGAGCTCGTCAGTCCAAAAGAGAATATTGATCATCTTGTTCCCGAAGCATTCAAAACGTCTTTCACCAATCCTCTGTTTGAATTCGAATCTGAATTCACCTTAATTTCTGAAAATCCACTCTTTGATATTCAGAACGAGGTAGGTGATGATTCCATAATAGAACAAGGGTTCACAGATTTACATCACGTGAATGATTCTCTTTACGAGGAGTTCTCTTTTGAACTCACTCATATCATATCTCCACCGGAGTATGATAACTTCCACTTTGATCTTGACAAAGATGTTTTGTGTGCCCCAGAGGGAAATGTTCTCAGCCCTGAGAATTTGATTAATATCAAAATTCCATCCCTCCCACCCAGAATATGTCTTGATCAAATGAGCTTAAATGATGAGATTCATGATCCAGAAATCATGAATTCTCCTTCTGATGATGATGAGTTAGTCATGATTTTTATCATGACTTTCTTACTTTTCTTCACCTACACGGTGACTTCTCCTGTTCCTCACTCCTTTGGGAATGAAGACACTATCTTTGACCCCGGCATTTTCATGTATCATTTGTGAGCCGGATCTGTGTATATCTCATCGGAGTGGAACTTTCACGTACTTCAGTGTTTATCCAAACATTTTGAACGAAAGTCCGATGGAGATTTTTTGTTCCACATGCTTCCCCAAGAACAAATAAATGCGGGGTCGAGTTAAGCTAGTGACTCGGTGAACAAAAACCTTAGCCGACAACATGGGTTTTCACCCATGTCTCTGACTTCTTTCTCTTTTCTAACACCCTAGTGTGGGGGTGTTGCCCCACAGGTTGTATATATGTAAATATGTTCAAAAAAAAAAAATAAAAAAAAAAATAAAAAATGTGTGTGTGTATATAAATAATGGCTATTCAGTATTTCCCTTTCACGTTCTAAGTGTTGGTTTAACAGCCGGTGCTTTGAATATTGAGGGCAATATTCAGTTCTAAGTGTGGGGGGGAAATTCTTGCGAATTTTATCAAATGTATCATCTAGCACCCCCATTTTTAGCCAAAATTTTAAAATTTTTTTCTCACTTAGAACGCGATAAATGGTTATCAGTCCGCCATGTCTAACCCACATAAGGATTGGCTAATCCCGGAGCAAACGGCTCTGGGTAAAGATGTATCAAATCCGTTTATGGCTTGCAATTTGCCAAAAATTGTATGGTTTTCGACTCACCATATCCTAAAAAGTGAAGAGTTGGCTAGCCCGCAAGATTATGGCTTGTGGTAAAGGCAAGTGGAAAAACCATATTTGGTAATCAGCTCACCAAAGATAATAACTGTATTTTATCTAAGAGTTGGCTAGTCCAGAAGCAAACGGCTTCTGGTAAAGACAAATCAAACCCGTTGATAGCTGATGATTTGCTCAAAACCATTTGGTTATCATTGTACCAAAGTTCTTACTTGAACTGAAACAATTGGCTACTCCAGAAGTAATGGCTTTTGGTAAAGAGATAAAATCCATTAAATTTTCAAAAATATTGCTAGGGACTAGCAATAGTTTAGTGTGGGGGATTTGATATGTGTCTAAATACACATATATTTACCTTGTTTAAACCCACATAAACAGTCAAAAACACTTTGAAAAGTCTCAAAAAGACAGAAAAATATTTAAACTGTGTTTTATTCATAAATTGTCAAATCTAGTCCCTAGTTATTCAAAACATGAAAACTTTTCATAAAAGGCCCTCAGGGATTTTCAAGTTGTCAAAATTAGCCTTATAAAGTTCAGTTTTGCAAAACGGCAACTTTAGTCCCTGAAATTTCAATGATTGACAGAATTTATCCCTGGACATTTTAAATTGGAAAATTAACATTTTTGGTCATTTGGAAAATTAAAATTGTCAAAATTGGTCCTTATAACAAACTTTGGAAAGTTGTCATTTTCAGTCCCTAAAAATCCAAAATTGCACAAATGGTCCTTGTGCTTATTTAAACCAAATCCGGACCCTTATTATTAAAACCCAAATAAACCCTTAAAATCCCAACCCAATATATAAACAAACCCAACACCCTTTTTGTATTTCCAGGCCCAACCAAACCAAGCCCACCCCGTTTTTTATATAATACCAGTCAAACCAGGGTCAAACCCAGACCTGGTTTGCCTTCTCCCTCCCAACTCACCAAAACCAGACACATATACATACCACCCTGGTTTTCTTTCCAGCTCACACCCCCAGTCACTACCAACCCTCATTTCCCTGTCCCTCCACCTCTACAAACATCCAATAACCCTTAATTGCTCCTTAAATGTAAAAACCTGCTCCGGTTGAATTTTCCCGCCAAATTCCAAGTGGACGGATATGATGAATTACAAGCAATCAAAGGTCAACAAGTGGTGGGAAAGATTCAGAAGAGAGAGATGAAGCTTTTGGATGGGTATTTAATGAAAAAAATAAGACAGAGAATTAGTATTAGTTAGCTTAATATAGTTTTATTTCGTAGGTAGTGTAGTTTTAGTTTCAGTTATAATTTTCATTCAAATATTGTTGTACTCAGTTTCCTTAGTGTATTTTGAACCTTATTTACCTTTAATTACAAGTAATTTTCACAGAATTTATATTTAGCATTTATCTAGTGAAATTGACAACTTCACTGATAAGTGTTAAATGTTGTTGTTTATTGTTCATTTCATCTCAATTCAGTTCACTTATGAGTTTTTAAGGCTTTTGGATCATTAAAATCAGTTTAATTCAAGTTTAGCATAAAATCACAAAAATCTCAATAAATAGGTCATAAAATAAAATAATCAGTTTGCAAGGAAGAAGAAGCAAGGATTATTGCACATACTGGATGGAAATGGTTTAGAAGCTTGATGGGAAGCATTAGGTCAGTTGAGAAATCCCTGGTTCACTTGTTCTAAGCTTGGTTCAATTTGTAAGCTCAAATCTCACTTCGTGCCTTTTTACTGAACCATAGTTTTTAATTGTTTTTTTTTTCCTGTGCTTTTATGCTTATTTGGTAATTCTTAGTCATATTATTGCTTAAAGTTGCTTAATTGCTCAGTAGTTTTCATAGTAACTCATATTTACATTTCCACTGCCTAAACTTAGTGCTATATGCTATATTTTGTTCCTGGTATTTTTAGTTATGGTTTAATGTTCATTGAGCTTGTATTGTACCTATTGAATATGTTTTAAGCATAAAAAGTGGGTGTTATGGTTTAAATCTCATAGTTGTAGTGTAATCTAGGTCTTTAAGGGGTGTTTGGATAATCTTAGATCTCTGTGTTTCAGTAGTTTGTTGTTGTTGTTTTTGGCATAAACAAGTCACTTTAGGTTCCATTAGAATATATAGGTCTTAAAATCCAGTAGGTATTTGTCAAAAAGTCAAAATCTCCTTTACATTTCCATTTTGTGCTCACTGTTAGGATTCATAGTTCTAGTTCTCATCATATCATTGCATATCTAGTTAATATAGCTTATTTCAGTCCCATAATAGCTTATTATTACATATTAAGTCATCTAGGATCCTTCTAAACTCACCAAAGTCAACTTTTGTGTTTTACTGCAAAAGTCAAAAATTCAGGTTTTATCCCAGATTCTGAGTGCTGATCTAGGGTCAAATTAGGATAGCAAATGATGTTTAATTTTGGGAATTTTTGGTGATTTGGATAGCCAGTAGTATAAGCTTGATTTTGCCCCCTTCACTTTCCAAAAAACTGCTTATTACAGTGCTTAAAATTAAGCTAGAAGTAGGTACATTAGGCTTCTTTTATTCAAACTTCTCATTACTCGAAATGGCTGACGGCCTGGGCATATTTTAGTTTTTTGAGTTGAATTAGGTTTGTTTAGGCCTATTACACTATACCTAAGCTTTTGGTGCATTCTAGTGCTTATTTGCTTATTTTTGTGCTTATTTTCAAACTGCTTATTAGCCCATTCAGCTTTTTAGTAGGCTTATCTAGCTTTTTATATTTTTCCTAGTATTCTGCTATCATATAGTATTTACCTTGAATTTTTCAGATTTTTCCTAAGTCGTTTACTATTTTTAAACCTTTTTATTAGTTTTAATAGTTTTTAATTCATAATAAAAAATATAAAAGTCAGAAAAATATAAATCTTTTTTCTAAAATTTTCTTTTATTATTTAGGATTTAAGAAAAATAATTTTGCACTTGTAAGATTAGATTTTCTAATATTTTAGTTTTTAGCCCGTTTTCGTAAGCGGCTACTTTAATCTGCTTTTTTATGTGCTTATTTCAAGTTTTCAAAAATATTGTCTTTTATAAAAAGTGCTTATAATTAAGTACTTTATCAAAATAAAGTAAAATGGAATAATAAAAAATATATATATATACGGCTCGTTTTTAGTTCGTACGTAATTTTTATTTAACGTACGCGTTTTTAGATTTTAAACGTTTCTAGTTAATTTGTTTTCACGTTCTTATTTTTATATCTTGTTTAAGCTATTTCCTTTTATATTTCCTTGGTTTAATCAATCAAAACCCTTTCCCGTTCAATATTCACCCGATCACAGATTTGTTTTACTACAGATTTCACACCTCGCTGGGACTTAACGACCCGGGAATATTCTGTACTCCTTGGTTAATTGTGTCCTCAATTGGTTTGACTTTGTTTGACCACATCCGTGGTTGATTTAAGTTGACTGTTTAGGGCCAATCACTTGCTTATTTTTGGTAGATGTTTGTTATTGAAACAAAAACTGGTATAAGTGACAAAAGTGTTAGACTGGCGGTTTGGCTTATAACCAAAACGGGAAAAAGACAAACTGAATGAAAGTGACAGTTTTGTTGTGTACCTGTAGCTGTTTGACCAGTCAATAACGGTTTGACCATTCACCAGCGGTTTGACCAGTTTTGGCGGTTTGACTTTTTGGCGGTTTGACTGTTTGGCGGTTTGACTTTTTGGCGGTTTTGTTCAGTAGCGGCTTGGTAATCTAGCGGTTTGCCTATTAAAGATTTTTTTAATTAGTAAATCTAAACGGAATGCTGCCAAAATTTCAGGAGGTGTAGCGATTTGGCTAAGTAGCTTTGACCATACCCGTTGACCGCTAACCAAATACCAATGAGCCTTAAACATCATCTGTTAATTACTTACAAACAAACAGAATGAAGATGAAGAAGAGACCTTGACCACAAACATAATCATATACTACGACTCATTGAATTCAGTTTTCTTTAAAACATCATCAGTCCATGACTCCATATACGACCCATGAAATGAAAAGAAACAGTAACATTACTGCAGCCATCCAAAACCAAACCTATCCTAACATCCTATATTTCACACATCAAACAACTTCATCAACTACTCTAACCCCATCACCAATACCCTACTCGAATCCAAAAGAAGAAGACTAATTACATGATCTCAGTTTCTTGTCTTTCGTGTAACTCAAAGTAATATCAAGCCTTTAAAGGTCGATCAAACGAAAGAAAGAAAATCATCATAGACTTTGGAAGCCTCGCTTTTACTTCTATCCGAGACTTATACGAGAAAGAAAATTAACAATTACGTTATTTTTTTTCTCTGCCTCGAGTCACTTACAAACTGAGTCACGATCTCAGTTTCTCTTTTTTGGTACTTAAAGATTCGTCCGAAGACATAAACCATAGAGATAATCATCATAGATCGTGTGGTCAATATCCGAATATTAAAGAACGAGTCATAACATGGGGGTTGTGCTCGTTTCTTTTTGATTCGGTATGAAAAACAAAAACATAAAACGAAACAACTTACCGTAGACCTCATTAAAGATCTTAAAGTCGTCTATGTTGGTGTTCGTATCATGACTGAAAGAAACCAACAACTGGGATTGTGTGATTCGCTTTTGTAACCACGAAGGAGGTATAAGGTAGTGAAGGTGCTATGTCATGATTGAGTGAGATTCGATATGAGAGATGCATTTGGTGTGGTAAAAGGAAGAGATGTGGGGGCGCAGGTATGCTTGTGGTGGATTAGGGTTAATGTGAGTTTAGTACTTTATATAGCCACACAAAATTAGAGATTAGGGTGTTGTGTTGGACGGGTTTATTATTGATTCATATTAGGGTGTTGAGTTGGGCTGAATTGATACTCAAATGGTTTTTGGGCTGAAGATTGGGTCATTGATGTGCGTGTGTATTGCTCTAATTCTTTTATATCCACGGTAGCGGCCCCAAAAACTTGGTGCGCGCGTGATGTCGTTGTGGTTTTAGCAGTATTAATGCCTACTCAAGTTTTAAATTTATATTTAGCCGACTTATCAATAAAACACACACTTTAACGAGCAGTATACCCGGTTAGTATGAATATAATGGTAAGTAGAGTGTCGATCACTAAGAGTGGAACATATTATCTAGTTATTCTAGTCAGTATTTTAATATCTTAAGTTAGCTATACAACCTAATCTAACGCAAGGGGGTTCAGCCTAAGAGACTGCCACGGTTTGGTTATGATTAAATATAAACTAAACTAATGAGCACGAATCAGCGATTAGCACACACGTACACAGATAGATACTTGAGACAATAAGAAGACCTGTCCTGATAATTAAGTAGCTTGTCACTTGTTTTATTGCTAGTTTTATATGAAGTGTATATAATTAAACCTTTCTCGTTGGCTCTAATATTATCGGCGAGTAAACCCTTAATGATTACTTATGTCTATCCTATTTATTTAGCGTCTCTTAAATAGGCGAGGAAGGGGCATGGCGACCCAAGCAATGCTCAGCTAGACACAGAGGTTATCAATGCACTAATAAAAGTCACCAAAGACATCAACATATAAACTTTAATTAATGGGAAAGCAATTTTAAGGGGTGCCCATGATTTTCCGTAGTCACATGGAATTGGCCCATCAATCCTGATGAATTAAAGTGTACTAATACAATAAAACAAAACTACTTAATGAATTGAATACATGCAGGACCTTCTTACAGCTCTTGTATCTTCGTTCAAGGTGTGTCTTGTGCTGCTAATACGTCTGAATTCGGCTCTAGGGTTTCTTCGGTCTTCGAAAGCTTAGTCTGTGTAGGATCTATATGTGTCGAAATTCGTCTGGCCTTGGGGTATTTATAGTTTCTGTCTGAGGGTTAGATGCGGCGCATAGGATAAGTAGATGCGGCGCATTGACTTAACTTCGCGTGGGGTCCAAGATTAATATATTCAGGAATATTCGTACACCGCCTTAAGATGCGGCGTAACTCCATTTCTCTATGCGGCGCATGTCCTTTGCCGTCTTGGATTGTAGCTTGTGAAATCTTGATAGTGATGCGCCGTATGTAAGAAGTATGTTGCGGCGTATCTGGAGCAGAATGATCTTGATCTTGTACATTTCAGTAGACTCTTAACATCTTGCTTGTTTTGCTCTATAATTAGTCCAAAATCGCCAAGTTTCACATAATACTTGTTTTTACCTGAGAATTACAAAAGTAAACATTAACGTATCAATTCTCATATATAATATAATAAAACAAGTCAAATAAATAGGATAAATGATTATAATAAAGTGTTCTAATTCTCCAATCCCCCTACTTAAGTTAAACAACTTAAAAACTGGAAAAATAAAAGAATTAGAACAGAAAAACTCCCCTGAGATTTGCTCGGTATGATCCTCCATTATTCGTATAAGAGCAAAAATCAACTTTCTTGTGGATGAGAACGTTTAAGCTTCATAGATGATGTATCCACAAGAATGCAGGAATCTATAATACCATTTAGACTTTAACACACCTCAGTTAAGAAGGTTCAAACTTGCATAATACATTAGTAGTTAGTAAAATAAAACTGAAAAAAAAATGAAAATCATCAGGTCAGTCGATACGCCGTATCTTATGGAAGAAGATACGCCGTATCGAGCCTGGAATTAGTACGAATCAAAATAAAATATGCGTCGCATCCTTAACCAGGGATGCGCCGCGTTAAAATACTGACAGAAAGTTTTAAAGTCAAAAGTAAAAATGCAGAAAATTAAATAAGATATGACCAGTGCAGGCGATGCGTCGCATCTTAGGAATTGAGATGCGCCGTATCCTCTCCCAGTCTGACAGACTCGACACAGAACAGAAAAGTAAAAATTTTCCGGGTTGTCTCCCGGTCAGCACTTGTCTTTATTCCAGAGTCTTCAAGTTAGACTCACGTTCAGCTCCTTATTTTGTTCTATTAATCCCCACATGTCCGTGCACGATGTAGTTGCGAATTACTTCGTCACGAACATATTCTGGCCCCAATTCAAGTACACCTTTGTAGAATCCTTTCATCTTTTGGTACGGATATTCGATCCCTTTCTCAGCGTCATTTTCATCTACAAAAAGAAATGGTGTAAATTTGTAACAAAATTTGTTAGGGGCATGTTTAAACCTTGGGTGAGCACGAGGCATCATGTAAGTGATAACGTTGCTTCCACTTTTAAAGGTGATCTTTCCTTCTAATCTTTTAGCGTTAATTTCGACCTCCTTACAAAATGGTTTCCCAACGATCACGTCACCCATCTCAACATCACGATAAGCATCCATGTTTTCCGCCACGGTGAAATCTGTAACAATAGTTAAATTCCCAACAAAAATAGGTACATTCATGAACATTCCAACTACGTTTTTCCCTCTATACTCAATTTTGTTTTTCATTATAGAATTATAGAAATCTTTTGACATTACATTAATTGGAAAGATAGGGAAAAAGTTGGCACTAACTTGTTTAAATCCTATCATGCAAGAAAATTGTAAATTATAAGCACAATCTACATGGATCTTTTTACCATAATTGCAAAAACTAGGATATCCTTCAAATTCATCATAATTCTTAGTGTTGATCATATTGATTCTAGGTATATCCATAATTTCTCCTTCTTCAATTTCAGGTTCAAAATCCTCCATAAATTGATCATTGATTCCTAATGGTAAATTAAGATCATTTAATTCAATGTAGTCTCCACTATAGGTCTCAAGTGATTCATTATTTACCAAGGGTTCTCCCATAAACCAAGCTTCAAGATCGAGGTCCATACGTTCTCTTAATCCTAGCACATAGACGCCTCTAATTATGCTTTTAACAGGATTTTGGCACTTATAGACTAGTTTATTATTCCCTACCTTTAATGAGATTTTTCTTTTAAACACATTAATCTTAGCATGGACGGTAGACAAGAAAGGTCTTCCAAGGATTAAAGGAATCTTAACATCCTCGGGTATATCTAATATAACAAAGTCTACGGGGAAAACAAACTTCTCAATCTTAACTAGCACATTTTCAGCAATCCCTTTAGGTCGTTTTACCGTTTTATCAGCCAATTCAATAAGCAGCTTAGTTGGTGCTAATTTTCCTAGTCCTAGGGTAGTGAATGTCTTAAGGGGCATAACACTAACGCTAGCTCCTAAGTCAGCTAATGCATTATTGAAAGATTTGTCATTAATTAAACAAGGTAAAGTAAAACTTCCTGGGTCCTTTTCTTTATGAGGCAAGGCATATAAGTCGGTTGCAGAGCACTCTTCTTTCATTGTAGCCTTGATCTCCTCTTCAATCTTTGTCTTCTCTTTGAGTAGCCTCCTTAAACTGATTGAAGAATTAAAGAAAAATTCGGGCATTGCACCATCATTACCATTCATCAATCTTCTAGGTATGTTAGGCGTGACTTCCTCAGTGGTGCTTATGGCCTTGACATGATCTCTTGGGTTGGTTTCAGTTGAGCTATGTAAACTTCCGTATCCCCTTTCTTGAAGAACTTTGATCATTTGTCCGATGTGTTGTTCCAATGCTTTGATCGAAGCTCCTTGATTTCTTGTTATAGTATCCGTTGAAGCTCGGATTTCTTTGATCATAGCAGTGTTCTCTTCATGTCTTTTAGCAGCATCGGCTATAATTTGCTTTAGAGTGTCATCTAAAGTCTGCCTCCTTTCTTGATAAGTGGGATTAAAGTTGTTCTTTTGATAGTATCCCGGAGCAGCTTCCCTAAATCTTCCTAAAGGTCGGAATGGTTGTCCAAATTGTGTGTAGTGTGCTTCTTCAAAAGTCTCACTTTCATTCTTATTAGGACAATCTTTGGTGTAGTGAGGTCCTTCGCATTTTTCACATCCAACTTGGGCAGCATACACTTTCTCATCACGCTTCTTCATCTCTCTACTAATTTTATCCAATTGAGCTTGAATTGCTGCAAACCCGTCAAAAATAGTGCTGCTCTTAGATCTAGTAGAGGTTCCGTCGTGCCATTTTTGAGAATGATCAGCAGCTTCTTGGATAGCTTTTCTAGCATTGGCTGCACTCATTTGAGGCACAGCTCCCTTAGCATCCAAGATTTGTCTAGTAGGCACGTCCAATCCTTGATAGAACAATATTATCTCCTGCATTGGACTTAGATAATGTTGAGGGCATTTCATCAATAGGTCTTTAAATCGTTCCCAGGCTTGGTAAAGAGTTTCATCAGGCTCTTGCTTGAAACTGTTGATAGCCTCCATCTTTTTAGCAGTTTTAGCAGGTGGACAATATCTTTTCAGGAATTTGCTCTTCAAATCTTCCCATGTTGTGATTGAACTAGCAGGTTCATTCCTTAGCCACTTATTAGCAGCTCCTTTAAGCGAAATTGGAAAGATTCTTAGCATAAGTTGATCGTCAGAGACTCCTTCTGTAGTAAACAAATCTGCAATCTCGAGGACTTTTTCAACATGTTCATTAGCATCTTCATGTTCTGTTCTACTGAAAGCATTTTCTCTTAGCTCCTTGAGAAACTGACCCTTCAACTTAAACTTTGACTTTTCATCAAACTTTTGTCTAGCAACTCCTGAACTGTAATCAGCACGGGTTTTGTTCATGTATTCCTCCATAGTAGTGTTTTCAGCCAGTTTTTCTGTTTCTTCTTCCTCTTTGTCTTCAGAAAAGTAATCAAGCTCGAACGAACTTGAAATTTCAAAGCTTTTTGTGTTGAAAAGCCTTTTAAGCGAATGTAGGGCTCGTTCAGGATCTTCGAAAGGTTGAATCAAGTTCTTAGTTGAACTCCTGGTCATGCACTTCCTGAAACTATCACAAAAGCATCAGTAGGGTATGTTCAAGAAAGTAATATATCAGAAAATTAAAAATGAAAACGGAATACGAAAAATAAAAGTTACTGATATCTGCAAGCGATGCGCCGTATCCAGAAAGTTGGATACGCTGTATCTTATTACGTTAAAATTTAATCAGACTTTTATTCAGAAAATAGATACGCCGCTTATGATTTTAGCATGCGCCGTATCAGTTTAATTTATCAATAATCGATTATATTTATTAAAATTAAATGCGTCGTATTAACAGAAGCTAATGCGCCGTATTTTTGTTACGTTTCAAAATACAAGATTTTTGATTCAGTAGATGCGCCGTATCGATAAAGATCGATGCGTCGTATCTGTTTAATAATTCGAAAACTGTTTTTAATTTTAAATATAAAATACGCCGTATCTGTTAAAACAGATGCGTTGTATGGCGTTAGGATTTAGAAAATTTTCTTATTAAAAACAGAATACGCCGTATCTTGGGGAAAGATGCGTCGTACTCGAATTTATTAAACGCGTTGTATTTTATAAAAATTAAACGCAATACGCCGTATCTGTGAAAACAGATGCGCTGTATCGTTTGAATCAGCTCAGTACAACGATAGCAGAATGCAAGAAAATAGAAAAAGAAAAATAAAAATAAAATCAAACAAAAAGAAACAAAAATTAAAGAAAATAAAAACACACAAAAACAGAAAATATGCAAATAATACAATGAATGCAATTTATCTATTATATAACAGAGTTAGTGGTTAGAATCTAAAAATTAAAAAGAAAAACCTAATTAAAATACTAATCAAATTAACAGATTATAACAATTCACTCCCCGGCAACGGCGCCAAAAACTTGATGTGCGTGTGTATTGCTCTAATTCTTTTATATCCACGGTAGCGGCCCCAAAAACTTGGTGCGCGCGTGATGTCGTTGTGGTTTTAGCAGTATTAATGCCTACTCAAGTTTTAAATTTATATTTAGCCGACTTTTCAATAAAACACACACTTTAACGAGCAGTGTACCCGGTCAGTATGAATATAATGGTAAGTAGAGTGTCGATCACTAAGAGTGGAACGTATTATCTAGTTATTCTAATCAGTATTTTAATATCTTAAGTTAGCTATACAACCTAATCTAACGCAAGGGGGTTCAGCCTGAGAGACTGCCACGGTTTGGTTATGATTAAATATAAACTAAACTAATGAGCACGAAGCAGCGATTAGCACACACGTACACAGATAGATACTTGAGACAATAAGAAGACCTGTCCTGATAATTAAGTAGCTTGTCACTTGTTTTATTGCTAGTTTTATATGAAGTGTATATAATTAAACCTTTCTCGTTGGCTCTAATCTTATCGGCGAGTAAACCCTTAATGATTACTTATGTCTATCCTATTTATTTAGCGTCTCTTAAATAGGCGAGGAAGGGGCATGACGACCCAAGCAATGCTCAGCTAGACACAGAGGTTATCAATGCACTAATAAAAGTCACCAAAGACATCAACATATAAACTTTAATTAATGGGAAAGCAATTTTAAGGGGTGCCCATGATTTTCCGTAGTCACATGGAATCGGCCCATCAATCCTGATGAATTAAAGTGTACTAATACAATAAAACAAAACTACTTAATGAATTGAATACATGCAGGACCTTCTTACAGCTCTTGTATCTTCGTTCAAGGTGTGTCTTGTGCTGCTAATACGTCTGAATTCGGCTCTAGGGTTTCTTCGGTCTTCGAAAGCTTAGTCTATGTAGGATCTATATGTGTCAAAATTTGTCTGGCCTTGGGGTATTTATAGTTTCTGTCTGAGGGTTAGATGCGGCGCATAGGATAAGTAGATTCGGCGCATTGACTTAACTTCGCGTGGGGTCCAAGATTAATATATTCAGGAATATTCATACACCGCCTTAAGATGCGGCGTAACTCCATTTCTCTATGCGGCGCATGTCCTTTTCCGTCTTGGATTGTAGCTTGTGAAATCTTGATAGTGATGCGCCGTATGTAAGAAGTATGTTGCGGCGTATCTGGAGCAGAATGATCTTGATCTTGTACATTTCAGTAGACTCTTAACATCTTGCTTGTTTTGCTCCATAAGTAGTCCAAAATCGCCAAGTTTCACATAATACTTGTTTTTACCTGAGAATTACAAAAGTAAACATTAACGTATCAATTCTCATATATAATATAATAAAACAAGTCAAATAAATAGGATAAATGATGATAATAAAATGTACTTATTTGAGTTCATCAGTCATCTCACCTTTCTGAGCTGCAAGTTAAAACGTGGACTGGGCTTACATTGTTTTCATGATCCTATACATACATCATAATTTTGTGCCTGAACTATTATTATCAAATTTTCTTAAATCCATTAAGTGTAATTTGGAGTAATATTTGGCAAAAAGGATTGGCATGGTTGGATCTACATAATTTCACGTGGATACACACGTCACATCGAGTATTAGGGTATAAGTATGTCATCGTGATTACAGAGTTGTGGATTTGGCAGCGTTGTCCTATTGGTACCTGAGATGTGAGTGAGCCTGCAATTTGATCTTTACGATTTGAGTTACAGTTGACTAATTGCGGTTTGGTTAATTGCGAATTGACAAGTTGCTATTTGACTTATTGCGACTTGACTGATCGCGATGGTACCAGGTGCGATTTGACGTTGCGAGTTAACTCTTGCAATTTGACTTATTGCGATTTGGTTGATTGAGATTTGAATTATTGCAATTTGACAAACTGTGACTTGACTTATTGCGATTTGATCAAGTTGTGATTTGACTTCTTTGACTTGAATTGTTAAGATTAGTATTGCACTTCTCACTTGGTTATTCTTGTTGATTTCACGGTTTCTCTTGATGATTTTAGAAAATCCCGCGAAAGATTCGATTTCTCGGTTTAAATCTCAAGAGCTGTAAAATCCCGTGAAATTAATTTTGGACAAGTAGGCTGGACTTGGATTTTGACATAATAAAGCTTACGGGGTTTGACTATATTTTTGGGATAAGTTTGTGCTTCGAGATCGGCAGGAATTGGAAAATTATGGTAACTTGGTTGGTTTGTTAATTCTCGGGTTGGTGTACTTAATGTCACAAACATCTCGGGGTGGATGGATGCACGATGTTTGATGACCCTTGCTCGAGCGTATTTAAGGTGATTAGACCTGGATGTTCAAGAAGTTGATATATACAATAAAGGATGGAAGGTTGGGTATATATCACTACCTATATTTAAAGGAGTTACGTTGTTGTGCTCAATATAGGTTCTAAATCACAATTTTCAATTTAAGGTGATTAAGGTGATTAGACTTGGATGTTCAAGAAGTTGATATATACAATAAAGGATGGAAGGTTGGGTATATATCACTACCTATATTTAAAGGAGTTACATTGTTGTGCTCAATATAAGTTCTAAATCACAAACTTAGTGCAAATATAAGTCGCGAACTTGTCCCTTATCAAGCTTCATCAAGTGATTGTTGTTTCTCAAGCTTCTAATGGGATTGTAGCACAAGATCTTCTCAAGAGGTGGTCAGACTTAATGACGGGAGGTGGTTTGTTCATAGACGTGTCTTAACCTGTGACACATTCTATAGCTAATCATATTTCATCAAGCGGTTTTGGCATATTATGAGCTTCAGGGAATTTTTAATCTGCTAAACCATTGATGAGGAGACAAACGAGGGGTTACTACAAGAGAGTCTTTATCACCATCTTCGTTGAAGTAGTTTTATTTGTCTTTTTCCATGTATTGTGCCTGACAAATTCACAAACATCACGGACTCTCAGCTTTGGCAAAAAGGTCATTGCATGCCCTTTTTTAGGGGGAGAATTAGCGCGAGTTTCCTAGCGGTTCCGTCTCCAGCGGTGTGAATCTTAGTGGTTCCGGTTACAGCGGGTCAGATCGTAGTGGTTCAGTCTCCAGCGGTTTGAATCTTAGCAGTTCCGGTTACAGCAAGTCAGATCGTAGCGATTCAGGATTCAGTGGTTTAGTCTCCAGCAGTTTGAATCTTAGCGGTTCCAGTTTCAGTGGTTTAGCTTTCAGTGGTTTGGGTCTTAGCAAATTGCCTAAGATTTCAGCGGCTTGATACTTACTGTTGTGCAGTTTGTTCTTGAATTTATTTCTCGGTTAAATCTCAAGAACTGTAAAATCCTGTACACAGTACGACAACTATTCCCCGCACTGCACCTGATAACATACAAGCAGCTGGGACAGACAGCTATGTTTGATAGGACTGACTATGAGTCATGGGCTCTACTAAGAATTAGCGCATGTTTCTTCTCCCTTTGACTATTCAACCGCACAAAATGATTACGAAGTTAATTTGGTATTCCTTGCTTGAGGGTGAAGTTGGATTTCACGAAAGAGTCTACCTATTTTTATCTTGAAATCGGGGATGGTTGGATGCATGATTTCAATGATAACTTGCTCGTGCTTAAGATGAAAGTTGAAGACTTGGGTTATCTAGTTTCCAGAAGTCGGGGTGGATGGTTGAAGACCTAGTTAACTATCACTTAAAGGAGATACATTGTAGTACTCAGTGTCACACGTAGAAGACGTTGTGGATAAACGCAAGAGGTGATGAAAGTCTCATACTTTGTCAGGATAACATTACGTACTTAGAGACTTAACACCGTTCTTCCAACAACAATGCAAGCTTGGGTAACAAATTTGAGTAATTCTACTTCATTTGCAATACTGGTATATCAGGTTTCCTTCATCAAGTGGTCACAAATATGTTTGTGTACAAGGTTGGTTAGTTGGACAAAGGTTTTAAAAGTTGTGATGTGATCTGTAATTCTCACGAGATATTCTTAACCCAAACTGATGTTCACCAAAATCAAATCAGTCATGTCACATTCAATCTGTTACTGTCTCACGGTTTCTTCTTGGTTTTGTAAAATCCCACGAAAGAACTTATTGCTCGGTTTAAATCATAGATTTGTAAAATCCCGTGATGATGGGCTATGCGCTCTTGACCATGATCGGGTTAAAACCATTATCAAAGATCAGCTATAACATCACAAATGGCTGGATCGGGGCAGTTAATCGACAAGATGTGACTACGGCGTTAGTTCAGTATTATTTATTTGAGGCTGAAGTGAAATTTTATGGGTGCGTGTACTTAGTATCTGAAGATATCGGGGAGGTTGGATGAAGATTCTTCGAGATCCTTGTTCGGGCTTTCAACATTTACAATGACGAGGACTTGGATATCTAGTTATTTTTTCTTTCTCTCTATTACAAAATAACTATCACTTTAAGGAGTCACGTTGTAGTGCTCAGTGTCACACGAAGTTGTGGATATCCAAGAGGTGATGTACGTCTTATACTTGATGGTTGGTTGGTTGAAGAGTATAGAGTACTTAGGGACTCAAGGTTGCACGAAGTCTCTACACCGCTCTTAGTCACACATTAGTGCAAGTTTAAGTCACTAGTTCGGGTTATGTTACTTCAGTCTCAAGTTCATCATATTGGGTTTTTCTCCATCAGTGGTCATGACATCAAGCCGACATAATGATAATGGGGTTGGTAACGAGTTAGATGAGAGAAGAAGTAAAGAGAGAGAGATAATGACGTCTGAATACATCAGTTCAGGCCTCGTTCTTCATTAGCAATGACGTCTGTACACATCAGTGCAGGCCTCGTTCTTCATCAGTATGACGTCTGTACACATCAGTGCAGGCCTCGATCTTCATTATTATGACGTCTGTTCATAATCAGTTCAGGCCTCGTTCTTCAAAGAAAAGAAAAGTGTACGATTGAGTGCACTTTATCTTCAAAAGAAGAGGAATCTTCTTAATTATGGCCATTCTCATCAACAAGTTTCATGCTCTTTCCGTGCTTATTCAGTCTTCAAGTGGATCGGCGCATCTAGGAGTATATTCTTATTCACTTATTCTACCAAAAATTGCAGTTGACAGGCATATGCAATTTTTGAGGGGGGGAAAGGGTGAATAAACAACATGTCAGCCTTCAAGTACCGTCAAGTGGAGTTACTTACCGTTGATGGTATTCATATTCACTAGTTCAATCATCAAAAATTGCAGTTGGCAGGCATATGCAATTTTTGAGGGGGGGAAAGGGTGAATATTATTCTACATGTTGGTTGATGATTGAGAAATGGTCATACGACTCCTGAATACGTCAATTCAGGAGTCGGGCAAACCATGTTTCTCCAACACTACATCTTCCGTCGTCTTTCAAGGTGTTGAATAACATGGTCATGGAATGCTAATCGACATCTTCTCACGGGCTGGTACAATCAGTAACAAAGGGTTCTAGTCAATGCTTCATGTATACTTCATTAGGCTACATGTACACATCATGATGATGATTCCGATTAATCGTAACCATCATGGGGGAGAGAAATGTGTACACCAAGGACGCACAACAGGTTCACGTGATCGGGCTTTATACTGCTTCCGAGTTGAAGTTATTCCGGTGTTGATAACCGCAGAGATGATCAGTGGTTCAACTTGTTACCTTGGTATTATCGTTTCGCTTTTACGTCATGGGCTGATTAATCGTAACCATCAGGGGAGAGAGAATGTGTACATCAAGGACGCACAACAGGTTCACGTGATCAGGGCATAATATCCAAGAGGATACATACTATAGATGATCAGTGGTTCAACTTGTTACTTTGGTGTTATACTAAAGACTGAAGAAGGTCGAGTCGTCAGTCTATTCTTCATTCTCTGCTGTGTGTTATCGTCTCATGTGCACGCTGCGGGTTGATGGGTTACATGTAAGATTACTGGAAGGCATTTGGTGAGATGAAGATGATTGGTATTCTGTTCCTCCACATTGGGCAATCTTGAAGAAGGTCGATTCTACAGTCTTCTCTACATTCAAAAATGTTGAGCTCTTTTCTTACAACTTGATATTTAACTTAATCCCATGACAGTTCTTGTTTGATGAGTTGTGGAGTTAAGTTAGGTTCAAGTTGTTCTGTAGTTTAAGGTTAGGTCCAACTTGATTTTAACCTAATCTCATGACAGTTCTTGTTTGATGAGTTGTGAGGTTAAGCTGAAATCAAGTTGTTACTGGGCTTAAATTTGTGGTTTAGCTTAACCTCATGACAGTTCTTGTTTGATGAGTTGTGGGGTTAAGCTAGATTTCAGTTGAGGCTCAACTTAAACTAACGAAAAGATGCCTAAGGTTTTTGACGGTGTTACTCAAGGATGGGAGTGTTAGAAGACTAAAGATGGCATGCATTTGGTTATCAAAAGACTTCTTCATATTATGGGTGTTCATCCAAAGTCTTCTTCCTATTATGGGTGTTCATCAGAAAGGTTTTCAGATTGGGGGAGAGCACTAATTAAGGGAGAGTGAAAAGCCAGAATCAATCCCTGATTAAAAGTGCTCACATTGCTCTTCAGCAAGTCAAGTGATGAATGCGGAGAAGATTCAGGATGCTGAGGAGTAATGGTTTTCGGTTCGTATCCTTGTATATATTTTGCTTCTTTCATTCTTTTTCATATCGTATACCATTTTGTAAATAGATATATAGAAATCTTGCTAATTGTAAATAGAGAAACGTAAAATCTGAAAATCCATAAAAATTAAAAAAATTAGAAAAGACCAAAAATAGTTTCACCTAGGCATGTCTTCTGTTTATCGATAACATTTACGGACTTAGAAATGTCATTCAATAATGGCACGGGTCTTTAAATGAAGCTCGAGCAGAAGTTAAAATGGATTGGTAAAACATGTCTAAAATGGCTTGCTATTACTTCAGATAGCAACCCGCGCTTCAAAATGGGGAAAGCACGTTGCCAAAAAGACGGCTGTTCCTCCAACTGGGTGATGTTCACCTGGGCATGGATTACTTTATATCCATGTTTCTTTGATCTGATGTACGTTTCAGTGCATCATTTCTTGAAAAAGAAGAGAAATCTTCTTTGCATACAAATAGTTTTCATTCTACGATTCTTCTGAAAATTATTTGTGAGACACTTGGTGATTTTTGTGTTGCTTGAAATTCTTTTTGGATTGTGCATAAAATTTGTCACTCAATCAACGACTACAAATATTTAACTAGAATACGGGTCATTGATTGAGGGGGAGAGTGAATTCAAATTTTATATCATCAAACGGATTTCTTGGTTAACTCATACTAGTTAGAAATGGTTTTGTAGTTAATGGGGTATTAGTTGAAGAGGATCTTGCTAAAAATTTTATCAAATGGCCAAATGTGTGAATTGCTAGAAAGTTTAGGACATTATGTGCAATGTGCTAATAGTTTCCTAGCTTTATATATCTAGAAGGTTCATTTGTGTTACTTTGGAATCCTCGTGTAATCCCCTAAATACTTTAAGACTCAAAACCTAAAAGAAGTAAGAAAACCAGTTGCAGTTGATGTTTTTGAGTACTCCTATGACATGTGTATGATCTGAATGAATAAGTTTCAACTGTTGTTTGACTCTTGTTAGTCGATTGCTGCTTAATTGTTGTTGATATTGTGCATATGTTCTCAGGATTCGCTTAGGTATATAGCTATCATGATAGAATCATGTTCCTAAGATCCTGTATTGAATATTGAAATCTGTGTTAATTGCCATGATTATGATTGCTAATTGCTCTTCATGCTAGATAGTGGTTTGACGTACTTCCTGATTGTGGTTTGATTATAAGATGAACTTGGTATTATAATGTGGCAAGCTGCTGAAGGGTAGCTATTAAGGAATAGTGTATCTGTATGTATGTATATCTGTGTTGATATTCTCATGCAGATTCCATAGCCAAAATGAATGTACCAGTTCCCGATCTAACCATTTGATCAGACGTCCAAACTCTATTGATTGGCTCAGAATTCACCACGACAACAACATCGGCAGCAACAACAACAACACCTTCATCACCACCACCACCTTCAGTGAAACTAAGCAATATTTGTTCCGATCTCGCCAAGTGGGGATCTACAATACTTGGACGTTTTTGTTGGTGGATGGATAATCGATGTTGACCACTGACTCACTCAGAAAAGCGGATGATTACATCGTCTGCGCAAAAAGGTCAATATCATTTGTGTCATAATAATCACTTTGTGCATAATAAGCAGTGAATAATAAGCAGTGAATCTCCCTCTTAGATTAAGGGGGAGCATAGTATGTTCCATCATCAGACTACATTAAATCGGACACATTTTCTCCCACATTTTCTAACTTATTTAAATCCATTGGGATCACAAATCTCAATTGGTTTGAAATTTTTGATCGGGGGAGAGAATGTGATTTAAATATGAAATATGATAAAATGTGATGTTTTGGACATGAATGTAAGCTCTCTCATATGTGCTAAACTCTTTCGTATATCGATGCAAATATTGAGGAGGAGCAAATGTTTTGTGGAAACAAAAAGGATTTGGCATCGCAAGAGATCGTGACTCAGACTTGACAAATGAATTGACGATAGCTAAAGTCAGTAGTCGAAAGGACATGTCCTGGACGGGTAATAATTTCAAGCCAGTTTATCTGGTGATGTAAGCGTGTCTCGCAAAGGACGTGTCTGAGTAGAATGTACCGATTTCGAGCGATTTTCCTTGAATGTGATCTGGACGGGTAATAATTTTAAGCTAGTTTACTAGTGATGTAAGCGTGTCTCGCGATGATCATGTTCTTGAAAAATCAATCAATTCAAAAGTGAGAGCTTCACCCGACATGTGCAAATTTATAATTAAAACACTTGAGCACGTGTTGAGGGGGAGCATTTGAAAAATTCAAAACTCTCAAGGTGTTACTAAAATGTGTTTCTTAATCATGAACACTTTGAGAGATTTTTCAAAGATTTGGTTTATGGCAATCGTGGAAGTACACCAAAGACCGACCATTTTAATGAATGTATGGAGTTATAATGATGGTTAGGTTAGGCTCAAGTTCCCATGATCCCGCCAGAGCCGGAGGGATCTACCCAGGGACAATCCACTAGTTAGTGTAGAAGTCCTTAGGTATGATTAAAAAGGAGAAAAGTGGATAAGGGAAAAGTGCCGACTGAGATGGAGCTAGTACTGGAACAAACCCAACAAGGTTCTAGTAATGAAGTCTCGGTAAGCACTGAAGGGGTTGAAGAATGAAAAAGAAATGTAAAGATAAAGGGTGATAAGAAAGAAGCCCTCCTTACAACTTAGGCAGAAACCGGGTCAATACATATGCTGTCAGAATCACTTAGTTGATTGCTGACATTGAAGACAAAGTATCATGGACCCAGTGATACGCTGCACAACCCTCCCTAGCCACTCAAGGTCCCTCAAAGGATTCTTGTTTCAATTGTCACGGAGTTCAATACATTCCTATCGTCTCTCTCACTCCGAGTTAGATGATATTGAAAAGGTGGCAGTCCTCTCCAGCCTCCGCTCATTAAATCAAAATGCACTATAGAGTCTAGAGCCACGAGATACATAATAAGATCTCTTAGAGCCACAAACTATTTCTACACTAGTTGTTCAACATCAAGGACACCAGTTGTAAACTAAGAGTCCTACGCAGATCTTAGCAATCTGCCAGAACATTTATGAGAGAATTTACAAATGTAATTCTCAATGATTGAATGGAAATTCCTGCCAGGGTCAACATCAAACAGCCCTGAAAGCAGGTCACTTCCGTAATTCCCTGTGGATTATGCTTAGTGATCGCGGCGGTTTCAAATGGTCTACAGTCGTGGAGTGATCTCCAGCGACTCACCTAATCGTTGATATGCTACGGTACGATCTTAAAAAGCCCTTTGTGGGTTTTCAATTAGGAACGGTCCTGGTAAGGATTAGAGAGAGTTTTCACACTATGCTGTTAACAATCTCGAAGTCCGAACCTGTAAGTACCGGACGTTTTATTGCTAACTGTCGTATGCAGGAACTTCTGGCGATTGTAGCTGATTGATGTTGCAGCTGTTTGCGGTTGTAGCTGATTGAAGTTGCAGCTAATTGCGGTTGTAGCTGGTTGCAGAAAAGATGCCAATCCTCTACCACATGTTCACACTACATCATCATCTTAATCAAAGAAGTCATGATCAACCTAAAGACCTTTAACACAGCTTCTGCAAACTCTGATGCTGAAGATCATGACACCAAATAGTGTGAGCATGTCGACTCGAAGACTATCACATCACGTGGAGACATACTGCTGTAAGATGACTTAGAAACAAATGTTGGATGATAAAGTCGAAGAATACTCAAAGATCATCCAAGACAAACAAACAGTCATCAAATGATTACTGCTGGATGCACAATGCACAAAGATACAAGACTTTGAAGAATCAAAGACTACGAGCTATGAAGACAACTTCAGAAGATAAAATGCTAGAATTCAAGTTATTATTTCCGGGGTGACCTCCCTTAGGGGGAGATTGTTAGGAATATAAATATTCTGATGAAGGCTCGGTCACCCCGAGTATCTATTTAGCATTTACATAGCTCGTAGGCTTATTTATATTAGCTTAGTAATATTAGTATTAGTATTAATAGTATTAGTCGTATTTATATTTGTGGAGTGGGTCGGGGCTTTCTCCACTGTCAGCTCACTCCACAGCCCACTAAGGGCACAAATATTAGGAACTATAAATACCCCTTCCCACACTTGGGAAGGGTTGGAACTCTTGTAACCTTTCACGCACATCTAATCTGATTTTACAAGTTTTTCCCTTACATCTCTCTAACTTCTCTCTAACTCTTCCACCATGGATCTAATCTTTCATAACCCAAGACCACCCGAATCATCCACACAATCAAGATGGTTATATCTTACATGGATGAGTAAGTTACAGAACCTTTTATTTACTACAGGGACTTTAAATTCACTTTATGGGTAATTAGAAGTTATAATACCTTTTAGTAAGTAAAAGGAAGCTCAAAGGCTTGATAAGCCCTTTAAAACTCCTGCTTTAGCCTATAAATCCATCAATCCAGTTATTTGTTTACAAACACATATCCACTGCTCATATTCCAAAGTTATGGCATTCAGCAGGGAGGTGATGGCATAGTACTTTCATTTACCAATAGCCAAAGCTGCAAAAGAGCTTAATGTTTGTTTGTCGGTTTTAAAAAGGCACTGTCGAGACATGGGAATTCAGCGTTGGCCCTATCGTAAGCTTATCAGTTTACAAGGAATGATTAACAATTTTGAGGTTGGCAATCAATTAAAGCTAACCTTTTATTCTCAATTTTATATAGTAGACCCTATTTTATGTGATAGACATTGAGCATCGGATTTCAATATTAACAAATAAAGAATGTTGTGAACTTTGTCCATCTCATTTTTTGTTTGTTAATATTGACAAACGATGCTCAACATATTTGCGTACTCTGATCTTCATCATGGATTCCTTTTCTTATCTTAATTGTCTAGCAATATGTCTGGTGCAGACCATTGAACAAAGGCTGTTTAGATAGCAAAAGGGATTTGAGAGGGAGTTCAGAGGTCCCGGCTATGTTAAGATTTATTTGTTACAACCGTCTAAGTAAACTAAATTATGAATGTTTAAATTTAATGTTTTATAAGTTGTAAAATTCTTGACTGCCATGCTACTTACAAAGCTGATTGCATTATAGGCTGAAGATGGAGGGGAAAATGCTGATGGAAAAAACCTAGAAATAATTAGAAGGCTAAAGGAAGAAAAGAGATGTCTAGAAGAAAACCCTAATTTCGAACTTGCCAAAAGCACGAAAAGGCTGAGACAAAGGTGTTTCAAATCTAAATACAAAAAAGGGAAAACCAAGAATTTGGAACTGGCGGTAACAGATCCATCCGCAGCAAATGAACCTACACCGTTGCAGATTATATATCCTAGCAATGGCTCAGATTATGAACAAATGGATGATGACTATGGTAGTAACTGTGATGTCCAACCGTAGGTCAAGATTGATATTGAAATTTTACATTTTTGTAAGTAATATCAAATAGTAACACACATGGTTCTTGTGGATTTGGCCGAATCTAGTGAGAAATAAGAGAGAAGATGGAACCTAGAGAGAGAAAGTATGAGATATTAGATTAGGTAAATGAGAAGGTCCAACCCTTCCCTTGTGTGGGAAGGGCTATTTATACACTTACATGAGACGCCCCACTTGGGCTGTGGAGTGAGCTGACAGTGGGTAATGACCCGACCCAACTCCACAAATGATAAGATATCTAAACTAAACTATTAAGCCTACGAGCTAATTAATGCTAATGAGTACTCGGGGTGACCGAGTCATCATATGCATATTTATATTCCTAACAATCACCCCCTAAGGGAGGTCACCCCGGAAATTACACTTTGAATTCTAGCATTCAATTACATGAATTTGAGTTCCTAGCTCGTAGTCTTTGATTCTTCAAAGTCATTAATCTTTGTACATTCAGTAGTGAACTTTTGATGACTGATCTTTTTTCTTGGATGATCTTTGAGGCTTCTTTGAGGTCATCATCCAACATACGTCTTCAAGTCATCCTTTTGAAGTATCGTCTCCATGTGATATTGATCTATGGACCGACATGCTCACACTTTTCTGGATCATGATTTTCAGCATCAGAGTTGCGAAAGCAGTGTTGAAGGCCTTTCATTTATCATGATTTCTTGGATTATGATGATGAAGTGTGAGCATGGGGTGATGAATCGGCATCTTTTTAGCAATCATCTGCAACCACCAGGGATTCCTACATACGACAGTTAGCAATAAAATGTCCGGTACTTACAGGTTCGGACTTCAAGATTGTTAACAGCATGGTGTGAAAACTTTCTCTAATCCTTACCAAGACCATTCCTAAATCGGATACCCCCGAGAAAGCTTACAAGATCTACCCAAGTACATCAATGATTAGGTGAGCCACTGGAGTTCACTCCACAACTATAGACCATTTGAAACTTCCGCGATCACTAAGCGTAATCCACAAGGAATTACTAAAGTGGCCTGCTTTCAGGGCTGTTTGAAGTTGACCCTGGCAGAAATTTCCATTCAATCACTAAGAATTACATTTGTAAATTCCCTCATAAATGTTCTGGCAGATTGCTAAGATCTGCGTGGGACTCTTAAGTTTACAACTGGTGTCCTTAATCTTGAACAACCAGTGTAGAAGTAACATGTGTTCCTATGAGATCTTATGATGCATCTCGTAGCTCTAGACTCGATAAGTGCAATTTTGGTAGTCGGAGACTGGAGCGGTGTCTCCTGTTTCAATATCAACATAACTCGTAATGAGTAGTCGATAGATTATGTTGGGTTCCCCATGAGAATGAAACAAGTTCTTTTAAGAGAACTTGAGTGGCTAGAAGGTTTAGTGCAGTGCGTCACTGGGTCCATGACGTCTTGTCTTCAATACCGGCGTCACCTTAGTAACAACCAGTAGCATATGAATTGAACCCAGTTTCTGCCCTAAGGTTGAATAATTGGAGGGCTATTTCTTTTCACCCTTTCTCATTACATTTCTTTTTAATTCTTCAACCCCTTCTTTCTCCTCTCTCATATTACTCCTTTTTTTTCATAATCATACCTAAGGACTTTCTAATACTAACTATTCGGTATTGTCCTTGGGTAGATCCCTCCGGCTCTGGCGGATCATAGGACGGTTTTCCTAACCTTAGCCACCTTATAACACCATGACTATCCTATGTTGCCATAAACCATTTATTTGAAAAACCTCTCAAAGTGTTTATAATTATGAAACACATTTTGCTAACACTTTGAGAGTTTTGAACTTTTCAAATGCTCCCCCTTAACAAGTGCTCAGATGTTTTTATTATAAATTTGCACATGTTGGGTAGAGCTTGCACTTTTTGAATTGATCCACTTTCAGTGAACATGACCGATTCGAGACACGCTTACATCACTAGTTAGACTAGCTTGAAATTATTACCCGGCCTGGTCAAGTCCACAGAAAGTTTCTCAAAATGGTACACTCTACTCAGACAAGTCCTCTTCGAGACACGCTTACATCACTGGTCAGACCAGCTTGAAATTATTACCCGGCCGGGACAAGCCCTTTCGATTAATGACAGTTTTTGTCAGTTTTTGTTTCGTCAATTCATTGGTGAAGTCTGAGTCGCACTCACATGAGATACCACCAAAGATGCCACATTCTTTTGGTCACCATAAACCATTTGCTCCCCCTCAATATATGCATTGATATACAAAAGAGTTTAGCACGCATGGGAGAGCTTACATTTAAGTCCAAAACATCACATTTTCATCAGATTGCATATTTAAATCACATTCTCTCCCCCGATCAAAAATTTCAAACCTTTTGAGATTTTGTGATCCCAATTGATTTAAATAAGTTTAGAAAATGTGGGAGAATATGTGGTCTGGTTTAATATGTGCTGATAATGGAACATTACGATGCTCCCCCTCAATCTACGAGGGAGAATGTTAGTGTCAGGTATGATAGGTTTGGTAGATTTGAATTTAACAAAAATTATTCACTGACACATAACAACCACATTTTATTCACTGCTTATTATGTACAAAGTGACATGTTTTGATGATATGAAATTTTGAAATCATCACTCTCCCCCTCAATCGATGACCCGTCTTCTATTTAAATAGTTGTAGTCATTGATTGAGTGATAGATATTTTATGAAAGGTTCAATTCTGATTGATATTCAAAAATCATGGTACCACCAAGTTTAGACAAATACTTTCCTAAAGAATCATAGATGGAAAATTATTTGTGATGTAAAGAAGACTTCTCTGCGAGAAATGATGCACTGAAACGTACATCAAATCGAAGAAACATGGATATAAAGTAATCCATGCCCGGGTGAACTTCACCCAGTGGGAGGAACAGCCGTCTTTTTGGCGACGTGCTTTCCCCATAATGAAGAACGGGTTACAATCTGAAGTAACTGCAAGCCGATAAGACATGTTTTTACAGTTTATTTGAACTTCTGCTCGAGCTTCATTTAAAGTCCCGTGTCATTATTGAATGACATTTCTAGGGCCGTAAATATTATCGATAAACAGAAGACATGCCTAGAGCAACTATTTTTGGTATTTTTGTGTTTATCTGATTTTTATGGTTTTTATAGGTTTTATATTTTTCTCTTTTCTTTTTGGTTTAAAATATATACAAGGATATATGAAGCAAATCCATTATTCCTCATTCTCTTCCTGAAGACGCTGGAGGGTTTCTGGCGTCAAACTCTTCATGCCAAGTCGCGGGAGAATAAATTGGAACCGTTCTCTCGGAAGTGCCTTAGTGAAGATATCAGCCAACTGAAACTCAGTCCTCACGAAGTAGAGTTCAACAATCCCTTTTTCAACCTGTTCCCTTATAAAGTGATGCCGGATGTCGATGTGCTTTGATCGGGAGTGTTGGACATTGTTGCAGCAAAGAGCTATAGCACTTTTGTTATCACAATACAGAGGAATCTTATTGTATGCAAAGCCATAGTTCGATAGTTGAGATCTCATCCATAGGATTTGAGCACAGCACGCAGACATGGCAATGTATTCAGCCTCTATGGAAGATGTAGATGTACTCATTTGCCTCTTAGATGACCAGCTTACTAACTTTTCTCCCAGAAACTGAGCACCTACCGACGTACTTCGACGAGTATCCTGACACCCTACATGGTCTGCATCTGCATAGGCCGTGAGTGCCATGGCGGTGTCCTTTGGATACCAGAGACCCATGTGAATAGTTCCTTGAAGGTATCAAAAGACCCGCTTTACCGCTTCCAGATGCTTTTTGGTGGGCTTAGACTGGTACCGAGCGCACATGCATACTGCGAACAGGAGATCTGGCCTACTAGCGGTGAGATACATTAGGGATCCAATCATGCTTCAAAACTTGGTTTGATCAACAGGGATCCCAAAGAGGTCTTCATCCAACTTCGATCTCTCAACCATAGGAGTGTCAACAGGATCACTTGAATCAAATCCAAATTTCTTCAATATTTCATTTGCATACTTGGATTGATTAATGAATATGCCTCTGGGACTTTGAGAAATTTGTGAACCCAAGAAGAACGACATTTGTCCCATCATAGACATTTGGAACTTGGAGCTTATCTCGTTAGAAAAATGGTCACATTCCATAGGATCAGAGGAGGCAAAGATAATGTCATCTACGTAGATCTGAACGTGAAGTAGATGTTTGCCCGTTTTCCTAGTGAATAGCGTAGGATCAACAACACCTTTGCATAATTTGTTTGCTAGAAGGAACTTAGACAAAGTGTCATACCACGCCCTAGGTGACTGCTTTAGGCCATAAAGAGCCTTCTTCAAACGATAGACTTGAGTAGGGCGTTCAGGATCCACAAATCCTTCTGGTTGACTGACATAGACTACCTCTTTCAAATCACCATTCAAGAATGCTATCTTAACATCCATTTGATAGACTATCATATTCTGACTGGCAGCATTAGCGAGAAAGATTCTTATGGCTTCAATTCGAGCAATAGGTGCGAACGATTCTTCAAAGTCTATGCCCTCTTCTTGACGATATCCCTTTGCAACAAGTTGTGCCTTATTTTTTAGAACGTCGCCATGCTCATCAAGTTTCACTTTGAAGATCCACTTAAGAGCGATAATCATTACACTATCTGGAGGAGGCACTAATTCCCATACTTCAAGTCGATCAAACTCGTAAATTTCTTCTTGCATTGCAGTAAACCAGCAGTCTTTAGACAAAGCATCTTTGAAATCCTTGGGTTCAACTTTGGATAGTACTGAATTAAAGAAGCACCACAATGCATCGGTGGCAAGTTGCTTTCGTGTGGATACTGGACGAAAGGGATTTCCAATGATGTTGTCAATTGGATGATCATTGGTCCATTTTCTGAGATGTTCATGTGGTTGAGGGTAAGGAACTGATGTTGCTGTGTTAGGATCTCCTGAAGAAGACGTCTCAGTAGAAGATTCAGGAGCAAATATATTCTCGAATGGAGCATCATCAGCAGGAGCAAAAGGATTCACTTCAAAAGAATGATCAACTGCAGAGCCTTGCTGTACCGAAGGAGATTGAATATTCGATGATGATGGTGAGTGACTAGCATTAGATCAAACAAATTCTTCAACTCCTCACTAGTAGGAGGTACATAAGGAACTGCAGGAGTGGGATGCTGTACAAGACCTGAACTAATTGGTCCAGGAGATAAAAGATTAGGTGCGGGTCCAGAACTTGTGTGTCCAGGAACCGTTTGCTCGGTCAGCTCATCGAATGTCACGTGAATGGTTTCCATAATTTGTCAGGTTCGTTTGTTGTAGATTCGTATCCCTTGCGATCTGGTGCATATCCGACGAAGAATCCTATGTCTGCTTTAGCCTTTAGTTTTCCCAGATACTAACTGTCATTTGTTGGGTAGCATAGAGCACCGAACACTCGTAGAAAAGAAAGATCTGGTTTCTTGCCATGTATCAGCTCATAGGGAGTTTTGTTGTAAAGAGTATGTATCAAGGATCTGTTTTGGGTGTAACAAGCTGTAGCAATTGCTTCCGCCCAAAGAAACATCGGTGCCTTAGAAAATATCAGCATGGTTCGTGCAGCTTCCACAAGAGTACGATTTCGTCTTTCAACAACCCCGTTCTGCTGAGGAGTGCGTGGAACACTTTTCTGGTGAGTTATGCCAATACTTTCATAAAATTGAATGAGTTGTTTGTTAATAAACTCATTTCCATTGTCTGTCCGGATGAATCTGACGGTTTTGTTGAGTCTTACTTGTAGTTGTTTGATAAGTTTGATGATAACCTCTGGAGTCTCATCCTTGGTTCTCAAAAACTTCACCCATGTAAATCGTGAGTAGTCGTCGACCATCACAAGAACATATTTCTTCCCATTTATACTATGCACTCTCATTGGTCCGCATAGATCCATGTGAAGGGTGTGAAGAACTTCCATGATGGTGTTGACAGTTTTGGGTTTGTGAGTATGCTTCTTGCTTTTGCCCAGTTGACAAGCAGAACAAAGATGATCCTTTTCAAACTTCAATCTGGGCATACCTCAAACAAGATCCTTGCGAGTAAGTTCATTTATGTTGCCGAAGTTTAAGTGATTTAAACGACGGTGCCAAAGCCATGATTTGTTCTTTGAGGCCTTTGACAACAAGCAAATGGGAGAGGACCGCATCATGTCTTCAATAGAGATGGTGTATAAATTAGTGCCACGACTGCCTTTAAAGAGATCAATACCATCCAATTCTCTGATGAAACATGTGTGTTTTCTGAAAGCAACTTCAAGATCGGAATCACAGAATTAACCAACAGAGAACAAATTGTGCCCAAGTCCTTCCACGTAGTATACCCTGGAAATTACACTGTCACCAAACACATAATCTCCATAACCCATAATCGCCCCAAAATGGTCGTTCCCGAATCTAACTGTCCCGATAAACTTTTTCATGAAATTCTTGAGCCGTGAGCGATCCCCGGTCATATGTTTTGAGCAGCCTGAGTCCAAATACCAAAGGACGATTTGTACGACATGCATTTGAAAACAGACAACAATAGACAACTAAAAAAGGTGGATCCCCACGTGCAACTAGGGTCCGTTTAGTTAGCACAAACAAATTTTGGAACTACAGGATTCATAGATGCCATGGAATTCACAGTGGAAACTTTACTACTGGCAACAATTGACCTAGTTACCGGGTATTGTGTCTCTAGAGGGAAAATTCGACCAGTTGGCTTCCATTCCTTAACAGTTACTACCTTATAATTAGTCATTCTAGTTAAGGGGCACTGATCTCCTAAAGTGAATTTTCTTCCAGTGGGTCTCCATTGATAACCAACATGAGCAAACAATTTTCCTGTTGCTTTCCACATTTGCTTAATCAGTTTAGGTTTCCTAACATTCTTAACTGGGGATCGTTGAGAAGACATCAAGAATGACACAACACATTCATCATGATTACCAGAAATTAAGCATTCATTACATGTCTTACAAATAGCATTAGAATTCGAATTAATCACACTACGCTTATAGCTAATACTAGAATCAACACGACTCTTTTTGAACAAATCAAACTTATTGTTCCTATGGTGGACTTCTACTTTCTTCTCATGAGCACTCTTAGCTGGCGCAGTCCTATCTTTCTTTGTATTGCAACTAGGCTTTGACCCGCTAGCTTTAGTGTCACTGTTTACTCCTATAGAAGCAATGATGGGAACATTAGTTTGTTTCACTGCCATTTGTTTTTCTGGTTTTGATGTGCTGGGTTCAGATATTTTTAGTGGTACATCAAAGGTAACATGCTTGTTCTTAGTCATTGAGAAAGATGCAATAAACCTATCTCGCTTGTTATCATTCTTAGGACATGTACCAATGACGTAGTCTAAGAGTTCCTGAGATCGTTTAGTGAGGAAGCAGGCATCTACAACTGCACTATCTAGTGGTTTCTCTATCCTATCCTCTTCTACGGTCTCACAAAGAATGTCAAGACTATCCTTAAGATGAGTGAGATAAACTTGATGAGCTGACCTATTATTTCTAAGAGAAAGCGGAATAGTCACAGCATCAATTGCATATTTTCTACAAGCAGAAACCTTTGGAACAACATTTTCACTAGTGATGATTGGCATTTTCCCTTTCACCTGAGTCTTTAGATTCTCAATCACATTTATCAAAGAAGTTATCTTTTCATTGTGATTGTTACGTGTGACTTTAATCGATTCATATAACTCTTTGTAATGCTGTTTGATTTTTGAATTTTCAGCTTGAAAACACTCATTTTCATATTGTAATTTATTGATGGTGTCTTGATAGTGAAAATTATGAGAATCTGAAGACGATGGTTTATGGGTGCCAATCACATCACTCTTATTTGATTTTAATTGGGCAATTTGGGCCCTCAATTTTCGAATCGTGTTAGTGTGAGCTTGAATTTTTTCATCTCGTTTGCTTAATTCAAAATATGCATCAAATTCAGGAGCATCCAAAGATGTCTTGGCATTTGAGATTTTAACTCTTTCTTCTAAATGTTGATATTTTAATTGCAAGTTAAGATTATCAACCTCTAGTTTTGAAAAATGCCTGACCATGTTATCATGGTCATCGTTTTGGATTTTCTAATGCAGTTTTAAATTCTCCCCCTCAAGCTCAACAACACGATTCTGGGAAACATTCAATGCAATAGACAACTCATGAAATTGACAGGCAGTTAAGGCAGAATCAGTAGTAGTATAAAACACATCTTGTGCAATACATCTAGCAATCGAATTCTCATTGGTGATGAGAATGTTCTTTCTCTTAATCTCAAGACTCTTAAGTTTTATTGCATTTTGAGACACCTCGTTTTCCATATCTTTAAATACCTCTTTCATCTCTTTTACTTCAATTTTAAGGGATTTTTGCATGCCCTCAAAATGTTCCTTGAGGATTTTAAATAATGGAATAACCTCAGTTAAGTAACACGCTTTTGTTAGTTCAAAACCCCTTTCCCCTTCAGTAATTCCCGTTGGCATAATTCTCTTTTTACATGTTTTATCAAAATCAGCAAATAGTTGACAAAGAACATATATGCTAATTAGAGTTTTACATTATGTGGGAAGAGTTAAAGGAACTAAGTGCCTAGGTGTATTGGGTGGATACACCGTTGCAGCAGCTATCTTTCTAAAGGGTGGAGTTTTGGCTTTAAGTTCTTCGGCCTTTCTCTTTTCTACGTCCAAAGACCAAAATATCTGTTCTGGCGTCAACTTAGTTTGCGGCGCAAAAACAGTCAATCGGTTCTCCTCATAGTAATCATGGGGTTTGCTTATGACTCGATTGGCTATACATTTGGGATCCTTCATTTTTTCAGCCATTCTTTCTCTACTTATTACTTTTATCTCATTACTCTCTTCTAATGATGACACATCGGGAGGGGCATGACCAGGCTTAAGCATTACATTTGCATCATATAAGGCAGGTTGGGCAAATTTAACACTCTTACGTAAAACTAATTTAGGTTCACCTACATCCTTTTCACTATTTTCATCACACAGCCTTTTATGCATTTGAATCATTTGAGCAGTTTGTCTGGTCTGGTCTTGTGTGTACAATTTGTTTTCAATCTTGTTCTTTAACGTTTTAAGTCTGGAAAAATCATTAAGAGTTTTGTTTCTTTTTCTTTGAAATCATGTTTTAGTGTTTCTTTTTCTTTGAAATCATGTTTTAGTGTAATTACACTTTCTTGGATCTCCTGTTTTTGTTTAACAGTTTGATCAAGTTGTTTTCGTAAAGAATATAACTCCTTTTTCAATGTTTCTTCCCTTAAATTACATTCTGTTATGAATGTACGCATTTGACTATCCATTTTCTGCTCACGTTCAGTTAGCTCAAATTTTGCACGTTGTTCATATATGGCTACCTGATCTTTATAGATGTTAAGTCTAGTAGTCAAGGTGTCATCAGGGATAAACACGGTGTTCTCATGCAACTCACAAGCATTATCTACAACAGAAGATGCACTACTTGGTACAACAGACACGTCGTTGTGATTCACATATTGTTCATATGGAATAACATTACTATTTCCCATATCAACAGTATCTGATTCAACAACATCTGTCTGTTGTACTTTGTTAGGAATCTTCTGTTCATCTACCATGTTATATGTGTCATAAAGCTTTAGTACCTCAGATATGATAGATGCATTGGAAGGACCAGCTTGTTGGGGTAATGAGACTGCATAAGACATATTAGCCATGAAGATGGTTTGAGCAGTGGGTTCATCATCAACGTCTGGGTCAAAAGCATCACAGTCATCAGCTTGGAAGATGTTGGGATCATTCAGAGCCAAGTCCTGAACTGGTTGATCATCCACATCAGTATCAAATGTGTTCCCCTCATCACCAGCAAGGAACAATAACTCTTCTTCGTTCAAAGCTGCTCTATTCTCTTGAGCTTGCATCAATAGCATCTTATCCTTGAAGTAGTCAGAGTTCTGTGGACGCTTTGGTTCAGTGCAGTTCCTTGCTATGTGTCCTAGTCCACCACAGTTGTAACACTTGGTTTGCCTTCCCTGTCCCTGATTAGCATTCCTAACTCTGTTCTGTATATTACCCCGAGCAACATTCCTTTGATTCACATTCTGGCTTTCCTGAACATTCTGAACCACAACCCTTCCATCTTCCACTATTGCTTGATTACGTGGATTTGATGAAGTTCGAAGTTGGTTGTTGGTTTGGGGGAGTGTTGTTCTGAACTGTTGGACAAGTAGAGAAATTTGGTTAGAGAGATTATCAATCATCTTGTCAGTGTGAGAGTATCCTGAATCCAGATGGGTGTTCACAGCAGATGGTGGGTGCAAAGATGATTGGACAAATGGTGTCTGATTCTGTGATGAAGAGGGATGGTGATAAACTTGATCATGTGAGGATTGATTGATCGGCTGAACATTTGAGATAAAAGCAAGTGGATCATTTGTGGTTGTTGGATTGAGTTTTTTCCTCAGTTGACGATCGTAGACAACATGCTTTTCATGTTGTTGTAAGTAAGCATACAACTGTTCATAATTGGTTTGTCTTAATCCTTTGTTGAGCTTCACGGCTGTAACAAATCTATCCCACTCAGGTGACATATTGTTTACAAACTTAGAATTCAGCTGGATATTTGGCATTGTCATCCTGATGATCCTCATGTCATTCACAAGCTTGTGAAATCTCACATAATAGTCAGTGATGTTTTCGCCAGGATTCATCTTGAAATGCTCAAACTCATCATACAGCTGAGATTCACGATCTTCCTTGGTCAGTTCAGATCCAGCCAGAAGCATTTTGACATTGTCCCAAACAGCTTTGGCTTTAGTGTTGAAGTTGATAAGCTTGTAAACGTCTTTGGGAAGTCCTTGAATCACGATGTTCGAAGCTCTAATGTCTGCATCATAACACTTCTTTTCCTCCTCATTAAGATCGTTGTAAGTGCCTGGCCTGTCAATTCCAAAAGTGACAGTTCCATTCTCATCGGTAGTGACAACATCTCTAGTGGTGCCCATTTGAAAGGGTCCTTCATCAATGGATTTAAGAATGTTGACACCATTCTCTTTTCCCAAGCAGTACAGTCGTATTCTTTGTGCCCATGATTCATAATCCGTCCTATCAAGCATAGGAGGGCGGGTATCGGACCTGGCAGCTTGAATGTCATCAGAGGAAGTGCTTGCCATGATGTAAACTTACACGGGATTTTACAACTCTTGTGATTTAAACCGAGAAATCGAATCTTTCACGGGATTTTATAAAATCAACAAAAGAAACCGTAAGATACTGATTACTTTGAGTGTGATATGATAAGGTTTGCAAATCACAATGAATAACCAAAGGTGAATTGCAATATTGGTCTTAAACAATCAAGTCACAAAAAGTCAAATCGCAACTGATCAACTAACAACATGTCAAGTCACTATTAATCAGATCGCAAAAAGTCAAATCGCAACTAACCAAATCGCAATAAGTCAAATCGCAACTAACCAAATTGTAATAAGTCAAATCGCAAGTATCAACTCGCAATGTCAAATCGCAACTGGTCAAATCGCAATCAGTCAAATCGCAACTTGTCAACTCGCAACTAATCAAATCGCAACTAGTCAAATCGCAGCTAGTCAAATCGCAGATATTCAAATCGAAGCTTGATCGAATCGCAACCCACAAACGACAAAACAGTCCCTTTCTTGCGATTTGTCTTCTTTCCCTTTTTAAGTAAAACGCCAAATCGCAGTATCGATGCACACCAAATCGCAACAACAAGTTTCCTTACCCAACTCAAATCGCAACAAGGAAAGTCTTACCGAGACTCAAATCGCAACAAGGAGAAACTTTAAAATAACCCACGAATTGACTAAAATACACCAACAAATGGATGAAACAAGCTATCCAATCACTAAACTAAGCTTATACAACAATCCTAATCAAGAAAGTACAAACATCTCTCAAGTCTAACCACAAACAAGATCAAACCAAGATGTTTTCACCAAGAACAATTCGACCCAAAAGGAAAACCACAAAACCAATAAAAATCCGATTACCTACAAACCAAAAGATCTAACCAAGTCTCTTGATACCAATTGTAAGTAATATCAAATAGTAACACGCATAGTTCTTGTGGATTTGGCCGAATCTAGTGTGAATTAAGAGAGAAGATGGAACCTTGAGAGAGAAAATATGAGATATTAGATTAGGTAAATGAGAAGGTCCAACCCGTCCCTTGTGTGGGAAGGGCTATTTATAAACTTACATGAGACGCCCCACTTGGGCTGTGGAGTGAGCTGACAGTGGGTAAAGACCCGACCCAACTCCACAAATTATAAGATATCTAAACTAAACTATTAAGCCTACGAACTAATTAATGCTAATGAGTACTCGGGGTGACCGAGTCTTCATATGAATATTTATATTCCTAACAATTTTTAACAAAATGTTGAACACTAAATTATTAATGTTTAAGTTTAGATTCTAACTCAATATCACCCACAACTAACATGATTGTCTCATATGACGTTAAATGTAAAAACTATAATAGTGACATTGGGTTCTCACTCGCTCATAAACTATACTCAAGAATGCTTACTTTCTGAATCATAAATCATCAGTTGAAGTTCACAAAAGATTACTGGGATTATTGATCTTCACCAAAAGACAATACAACCCATCATAACAAAGGAAAACAACATAACCATAACATAAGACTCTGAAAAAAGACAACAATCAATATAACTTAAATATCGTCATCATCATATTCCATGAGGGTGACGTGGCGCTTCTTCTCAGTAATGGCTTCGCGCACTTCAACCAAGATGGTAGTCAACGCTTCAAGCCTCCCTCGCTCCCTTATCTGGGTTTCCATCAAGAATACATGGCTATCGGTTGCAACACCATGAAACGGCCCAAATGACTCGGCCTCTCTTAAGGTCTGATCACACTTTTCAATTTTGGCCCTTAGCTGGTTACACTTCTCACCAATATCCATGAGGAATGCTTCAAGTTCAGTGTGTTCCTGCACAAATAGAAACTGAAAGCATTCGTTCAGTTTATTTGACCCGGATGCTTCTTTCAGTTCCTCTATGTTTGGGGTTGGAATAGCAGCCATTAGAGAAGAAGTTAGATAGGTAGATGAAGGCTCTTTGTTTATAAAATGTGGTGTATGTGTGAGTAACACAAGGTTAAGATGGTTTAAATAAGCAATTCAATAATGCACTGAAGAGGTATCATTGCAAAACTTAACTCCCATGCAGATATATCAAATCAGTATTTAATGATATGCATATGATCAGTCATAACCTAAACAACTTTTCATTACTGATGCATATGATGAGCCATATGATGACTGTTTCACTTTCCACATTAAAAATCTGCCTATTTATTTTATACCCTATCATATTTAGACATGTATAAATATATTTAGACATGTATAAATATAAAGTATCTATAACTAAAGTCTGTACTTGATATTTTATTCAATGGCACGATTTCAGATATTGGATGAACTTAAGGAGAAAGCCGGTTCTCCCTGCTTAGATGACTATATGCGGGTGTGGTTTAACCAAGAGATTGATGATGGAGGGACGTTTGCATTCTTGCTTCGTGATTGCCATGATCATCTTAGGAGGGTCATTCACAAGCATCACATGCTGATTGCAGACATGGAAAGCCTGGAAGAGCATGGGATGACTGTTGACTGTTTGAATGCTTTGAAGAAAACTATGGCTAAAGATTGCGATATGTTCAACGGGTTGATGCAGATGTTTCTTGATACAGATGAAGGTATTCGTGAGCAGGAAGGATATGTGAAAAAAATGAATGAACATTAGGTTATGTTTGGTTTGGTTAAAAATATGATGGAAAAGATATTCACATGTAATGGAATAAAATAGTAAAAGTTGTAATGCTGGGTTGGAAAATTTTATGCCACCATTTAACCTTAACTGTTGGTGTAAAAATGGGAGGGTTGGGTCATGAGAAAAATGTTGTAGCAAAGAAAAAAAAGGATTCAACTCCCTATGTCTAAATAAAAACATAATCATACTGTTACCTTTATCAATCAATGCAAATATTCAAGATATCAAAAAGATAAAAAAAAATGATTCTACTCCTTATGTCCAAATCCTTTAGTAATCAGTGCAAATATTCAAGACATCAATTTTGATCCACAAAATTAATTTTGTTGTGTGTGCAGAGCAAGGATTTGCAGGCCAAAGGATGAGAATCTTTGACTGCACTATGGACTAAAGTAAAGATGAGAATCTTTGCTAGCAAACACTGTTTTTTTCTCCTCATCCCTGTACATTAACTGCTTTGTGTATAATTGAAACACCAAACAACCATTCACATATCCACTATATAAAGACATAAGCACTAAACAACCATTCAAATATCTGTAACAAAAACTACAATTGCAAAAATGAGTTCCAACAAGAAACCAGGTATTCAACGTTGTCTTTTTCATGTCATTTTTCATATCTGTAACATACTGTTCAATTTTTTTAATTTTTTTTGTACAGAAATCATAACAATTTCCAGCAGTGAAAGTTCAGATGTATCTTATCTGATGCCATGGTCTGACTACTTTCCAAAGGTTAAAGATTCAACCTCTGATTCTAGCTATGATGAAATGCAGTTTTATCAACCAAAAAAGGGTTCAAGCTCAAACAAGGTTGAAGCTAGCAAGAGTCTAACCTCAAAATAGATTGCAAAGCTTGCTTTTGATGATAGGATTGAAGTTCTAGGGTTGCTAAATAAGGAATGTTGTGATGCAATTGGTATTAAGCCATTTCTTGTCAAAAATCCAAAAGACGCAAGAGATGGTTCAAAAGGGAAGGGGAAAAAAGTATGGTTTAGTTGTATGTTTAGGACTTTTCCTCATGGATGTTCGTGGTTTATGTATGGTTTAAATGCCCTAGAATAAATCTATTGTAACCCCTATGCTTATGGTTTAAGTATGAATGCAATCATTCCTGTTTATGGTTTAAGTAACAATGCAACTTAAATGCAGTCATGATAGAAAAAAAATAAGTAAACACCTTCAAATTGCTTAATAGCTTTTCCAAGATACAAGCCATTAAGAACTTGAGATCCAAGTATCAACCACTACACTCAAACTGTGATCTAAATAAACTTGACTACGCCTATACGCTAAGCAAATAATCACTTCCAAATTGCAATAGCAATTTAACAACCATAATCCAATAATCCCTATAAATCACGAACCATGATAAACTAAGCAACTTTAAGGGAATTAAAACATTTGATCAAACACACATAAATTTAATCAGTTTAAAATGAATACCTAAATCAAGAAACAATACCTGAGATATTTAGGTCAATGATCAAACCATCAAATCCTTTAACATAACCCTCACCAACATTTGACTGTTTAATATTTGGTTTGATTCATTTTGCCTGAATTTGAAAACCCTAAAATCCCTATATGGATCTATTTGATCAAAATACGTTTATCTGGGTGTTTTAAGCGTGTGTGAGAGAAATATGTGTGAGAGATAAAAGTAAAAAACACAATAAATAATACATATATTACCCTTTTATCATAAAGTAAAAAATAAATGTAAATTATAAACATAATAAAAACTTGATTAAAACTAAAAACACTGATCATTGATCAGTTACTTCGATTAGATACCATCATACTATTTACAACAAAGTTGCATAACAGAGTTAATAAACTAAACACATGATAACATCAAAACACAAAAGAAAACCATAAAAATATCTTAAACATCTTCGAAGTCTTCATCATTGTCCATCTGCTCCACATGAGCTTCCTTCTCATCGACTCCTTCGTGAGCCAACACCAGGAGTTGAGACATTAAATCAAGTTTTCAACGGTCCCTCATTTGAGTTTCAAATAGGCAATCATGTACAGTTGTAGCAACCTCATGAAAAGGGCCAAATGAATCAGCCTCATTCATGGTTTGCTCACGTTTTTCGATCTTGGGCCTCAGCTGGGTGCATTTATCCCCCATTCGGATGAGAAATCCCTCCTCTTCTGTTATGTCTTGAGAGAACAAAAAATTTAATGCATTGGCTAGATTGTCTAATCCACATGCTTCTTTCAACTCATTGATGTTTGGTGTAGCTGCCATTGATCAAAGATTTGAAGTTTGGAAATTAGAAATAGGGTTATAAAAAGTTATGCCCTAAACTGCAAATTTATGTGGTTGTGATGATAAGTGATTAATTGTTGTACAAATAACGAAAAAAGACACTCAAGAGGCATGATTGCAAGAATTAACTCTGGTGTTAATTCAGCCTTTGCACCTTCTCCCATGCAGAAATATCAAATCAGTATTTAACAAAAATTTTGGCAGTGCAACATAAACCCCTCATTTATCAATTTGCTTCAAAAAAAAAACCCCTCAATGCATACATTAAACCATAACTAAAACAAGTAATATGAAAACATAAATTGGAAGTTGAAATCCCAAAATGAATATACAACAACAAAAATGATCATATCCAAATGTCTTTAAAATCAAAGTTTATACTTTATAATGTATTAAAAGATTGCATGTGAAGAGACTATTTCAAATGTAACATATTGTAAAACTCTCTTCATATATACTCTTTTAATGTGAATAAACTATTTTAAATACAAAGTTATGATAACATCACAACTTAGAAACATAATGAGGAAAATTACTACAAAACATTACACTATGAACATTTAGATGCAATTTGTGCAACGCTGATGCGTGGTTTTGCAACCTTACAACAGGTTTTACCTCTCGAGGGATCTCAAGAGGCTTACAACCCCACCAGGCAGTGTACCTGACCGATGTAGTATAGTGTAGTGGTAAGTACGGGGGATTGATCGTTCTCCACAGGGAATAGTGTCGTTAGGATTGAAAAACTGTTCTAATAGGTCTAAGGGTGAGGGAAGATTCTTTTTGTATTTTTATGTTTTTACGAAAGCAAGAAAAATCTCGGGTTTTGAAAGAGTGGGCGGAATTAGTTGCTAGTCAACTAACCCAAATAACTACGAATGCAAATAAAATAAAATAACTGAAAATGAAAAGAGTTGTGAAACTTATGTGGAGAGAAATGTGTTTACTTAGATTTCCTTACTCCCTAACTATCTTTTACTGGTTGATTAGTGTGTATTAATTGCGTGGATGACGGGTGTATTCCTTAATACCAATCGTGGGGTGGCGTACGTACTTCCCCAACTCTACAAGCTCCTACTTCACTCCTATGTCGAGCCGGCTAAGAAACTCCTAACATGGGATCACTAGAATTCGCTCATGCATTAAATACAACCATAAAAACCTTAGTACGTATTGGTTCATGTTTCTTAAGACGTTCAAGCAAGTTACCGTATAGGAAGTTAGCCAGTTTTCTTAAGCCTAACATCGATAAACAATCATCCAATACAATCAATAACACACTAATAACCAATAATCAATAGTTAGGTTTCATTAGATCTAAGCAAACACAAGATAAACTAGCCTAGCATGTTAATTAAAAGACAAGAACAATGATTATCAACAACACATAGACATATTGATTGATTAAATGAATACTTATCTTCAATTAAACATGGGAGATCCAAGGGTATGAAAACCCTTAAAAATGGTAGAAATTCGTCTTAGGGTTTCTCCTCACAAAGTTGCACACTAATGACTAAAAATTGCAAAACTATATATAGAGTTTAGGGGCTGACGGCGTCACGTTGTAGATCTTGACGCCGTCACCTCGCTGTGTCTAGGGTTCCCGGATGGCCTTCTTGACGCTGTCCCTCTTTAGTCGTCTAAAATCCGCTCTGGCTTATCAAGGCTTGACGCCGTCAGAATAAAGCTTGACACCGTCTCTCTTTAGCTTAAACCGTGATGGCCTTGATCACCTTAAAGGGTGACGCCGTCAGACTTCCTTTGTAAAATTCCCTGGCTTATCATGTGTATTTTTCATATCCACCTCTTTTGCCAAGCCATGACGCCGTCAAGAGCAATACTTGACGCCGTCAAAGGTACTTTTCCAGCCAATTTTGAGACTTTGTCGTTTTCTTCACTTTTATGCTCCAAAAACGTCCAAAATGCTTCCTTTTCCAGATTTTCTTCTCCAAAGTACCTAAAATGACAAAAGGAACGATTTAGGGCAATATTTGATCAAATAAATATGATTTAGGGCTTAAATGACCCCCTAAAAGCGGTACACTTTTCGCTTCATCAAATACCCTTACACTTGAGATTTGCTTGTCCTCAAGCAAATGCGCTTTTATTCTAATCAAAATACAAGTTAGGGGTCATTTAACACTAATATAAAAGTAATTACAACAAATAGTCATTCCACTTTAATCATAATAAGCACGGAGATTACAAACTAGCACCTCACAAGTAGTGTTTAGATACTCACATCTCTCAGGTGTCATCAAAATAAATCTCATAAATGAAAATGGATAATATCTCTCACTACCTGTCATAGCAAATAGATTACCATAGGCTTGGGAAAGGATCGAAAACCTTCTCCACTAGGCGTAAGCACCTAAGATAAACTATCAAAGAGGGCTTTTAAATGGGTTATAACGTGAGGTGTAGGGATATGATAAACACGGTTTTGTTGGATAAGGGACATTTTACTGGTGACGAGTTAAAGATCTTGATCAATTACATGTACAATATGGCGTTGCTAAGCCAAGACTAGACTCGACTTAAGCTAAAAACAAAATAACAAAAACATGAAATAAACATAAAATGAAACGGGATGGTAGTCCGTATGTTTTTTCTATTTTTTTTTTTTTTTTTTTTTTTTTTTTTTTTTTTTTTTTTTGTATTTTTTGTATTTTTCTTGATTTTTTCGATTTTTTTTTTTTTTTTCATACACTCTTGCCCTACCATCCAAAATAATACATCATAGGGGCGTTGCATTCCCCTTACACTTGAACTTTTACATAACTTTACAATTACTATTCTAATGACTCGAATTAAGATAATCGAAACACTTGGAGTACTTTTAAAATATTTAGCACATGTGGGGGTAATAATGTTCTTCTTTCCCATTACTCCGTTACACTAGTACTTTACCCATGAGTCCCAATCGTCCCAAAACAATATGTACAAGGATATGACTCGACTTAGCAACCATGTAATCAATTAGATAATTAACTAAGGGTTTAAACAAATGTTGTCACAATAATGCACTAAAGATGAGTGCATACAAGGTAGGCTAAGGCGATTTGGGTGTACATTTAAGTGGGGTGTAAACAAATTCTTCCTTTAAGTAAAATGCTTAAAGGTCGAAACGAAAAGATAGGCTCTGAGGGGTGTACTAGGGGTATCGTGCACCAAAAATGGGTACAACGCAAAGGGTGTGGGAGAATTACTTGACCAATGTAGCCAACGTAATTATAACAAAAACACAGGTGTAAAACAATGGGTTAATCCTAATGCCTCTTATCATGTAGTAAATCTAACTACACGAATGTAGTCTCACTTGTGGCCTCGGAATGGTCCTAATGCAAGTTCTAGAATCTAAGTGCTACCGGTACATACATCATAGCATAAATGCTTTTCCTACCAATTCTAGGGGCGAACCTCACATATTTGGGGGTGAAAATTTTTTTAGTGGTACGGTTTTGTGCTAGTCATATAACTCCTATCCGTGAGACGCTCATTAAGATCAAAGTTTTACTCCTAAATGTTGTAAAAAATTTTAAATTTGGCACTAAAATTGCCCTAACAGGTATTTCTCTCAGTTTTATTACACATCTACCATTAAACAAACACAAATCAAGCGTAATTGTATTCTAAAAAGTATCGTATTTTACCCCCCCTTACACTTAAGATGAACATTGTCCCCAATGTTCAAATAACAAGATGTAAAAGTAAATATGGTAAAAGAATGAAATCAAATACTCCCCTGATTCGCTCGGTGGATAAAGAGGTAACATGGTTAGATCTTCTTCCAAGAGAATGTAGAAGCTCCAAGACCAAAGCATCGCCAAAAGCTTGTGATGAAGCGAAAAGTGTACCGCTTTTAAGGGGTCATTTAAGCCCTAAATCGTATTTATTTGATCAAATATTGCCCTAAATCGTTCCTTTTGTCATTTTAGGTACTTTTGAGGAGAAATCTGGAAAAGGAGGCATTTTGGACGTTTTTGGAGCATAAAAGTGAAGAAAACAGCAAAGTCTCAAAAATCGGCTAAAAGTTACCTTTGACGGCGTCACATTTAACCCCAGACGGCGTCATGCCTTGGCAAGAAAAAGTGGACGTGAAATTTACTCATGATAAGCCAGTGAAAATAGCATGTGAATTCTGACGGCGTCACGCTTTAACCTGATCAAGGGCGTCACGGCTTAAATCAAAAGGGGACGGCGTCACGTTCAAGGTTCGACGGCGTCAAGCCTTTATAAGCCAGAATGGATTTTTGAAGAGCTAAAGAGGGACGGCGTCAAGAAGGTCATCCGGGAACCCTAGAAGCGGCGAGGTGACGGCGTCACACTCCATAACGTGACGCCGTCAGATCCAAAAATCTATATATAGTTTTCTAATTTTTTGTCATGAGGGGGGAGCTTAGTGTGTGGAATTTTGGGAGAGAAAACCCTAAGACGAATTTAGCTTCTTTTTCAAGGCTTTTTGCCTTGAGATCTTCCATGTTACATTGAAGATAAGTTATCAATTAATCATTCAATATGTCTATGTGTTGTTTGATTTTATCTTATTCTTGTCTTTTGATTAACATGTTAGGCTAAATTTATCTTGTGTTTGCTTAGATCTAATGAAACCTAGCTATTGATTATTGGTTATTAGTGTGTTATTAGTTGTATTGGATGATTGTTTATCTATGTTAGGCTTAAGAAAACTGGCTAACTTCCTATTCGGTAACTTGCTTGAACGTCTTAAGAAACATGAACCAAATGCGTACTAAAGGTTTTTATGGTTGTATTTAATGCACAAGCGAATTCTAGTGATCCCATGTTAGGAGCTTCCTAGCCAGCTCGACATAGGAGTGAAGTAGGAGCTTGTAGAGTTGGGGAAGTACGTACGCCACCCCACAAATGGTATTAAGGAATACACCCGTCATCCACGCGACTAATACACACTAATTAACCGGTAAAAGATAGTTAGGGAGTAAGGAAATCTAAGTAAACACATTTCTCTACACATAAGTTTCTCACCACATTTTCATTTTTGTTATTTTATTTTATTTGCATCCGTAGTAAATTTGGGTTAGTTGACTAGCAACTAATTCCGCCCACTCTTTCAAACCCGAGATTTTACTTGCTTTCATAAAAAAATTATAAAAACATAAAAAGAATCTTCCTCAACCCTTAGACCTAATTAGAGTAGTCTTTCATACCTAACGAACACTATTCCCTGTGGAGAACGATCAATCCCCCGTACTTACCACTACACTATACTACATCGGTCAGGTACACTGCCTGGTGGGGTTGTAAGCCTCTTGAGATCCCTCGAGAGGTAAAACCTGTTGTAAGGTTGCAAAACCACGCATCAAGTTTTTGGCGCCGCTGCCGGGGAATAGTTATTGTTTAGGTTGAATTTTTATTTCTATTAGGCCCCCATAGTAGCAAACAACAACCTCTCACTCGACCACCACTTTGGTAACAATTCTGAGATGGAGGAGTCTGACCATGAGAATGACTATGTTAGTCCATTTTACTATTCAGACTCCGATGAGGATGCTGATGATGGAGAAGTAGTTAACGAGGAATGGGGAAAAGAGGAAATTGATCCCTTTAAGTATGTTGACCCTAGGACTAAGATCGAAAAGGATAGCCTCTTTAACATGCAATTTCCGTGTAAGATTGGTTATCATAGTTTTTATGCTTATCTTAACTCATCTTTGCCTATGAACATTATCTCTCGCGCTAATTATAATAAAATCATGGTAGATGAGCTTGAATATCAAGGAGATAACATTGTTGCTAGGATTAAGCCACTACACGTGTTCGTAGGAAGTTTTGTGTATTTGGTGGATTTTATGGTTATGGAGAACTTAGGAGAATTTATCGATGACAAATTAACCCAAGTCATTTTTGGAGAACCCTTCAAAAGGTTGACCAACCTTGACGAAAAACTTGTGGACGGGTTAATTACATTCTCGGATGGGGATGAAGATTTTGTCTATCAAATGCCCCGAGCACATCCTAGGTTTAAGAACTACCCCATTGAATCCTGCAATAGAATTATGCCTATCGACTTGTTAAGTGAGAATGATAAGGGTAAGGGGCTCAAATATCCACATGAGAAAAATAAGAGATATTATCATGGATGTTTGGAGCTAAATGATGAATACAAGAAAGATGAGGCAACAATTAGATGGCTCACACTCGGGTACGTGAGCATAAGCGACACTAGATAGATGGACTTTGAGTCTAGCTACAAGACTCGTTAATAAAGAAAAGAGCTTCTTGGGAGGCAACCCAAGCTTTATTAGCTTTATTTGCTTTGTGTGATTGTTTGTTTTTATTTGCTTCCGTGTGTGTTTAATTTTTATTAGTATTGATTCATGTTCAAAACTAATTTGTGAAAATGCTTTATTTTGTTTTTAACTTCGTCTTAACTACATATAAAGGTATTTTGCAAAAGATAAGTGTAAGGGAAATTTAAATCGGTTTATTAGAACACAAATGAACATGAATCATAATAATACTAAATTAACATACATATTCGTATTTGTTTGAGTCAAATGCTTGTATCGAGTCATAATGATGTTTTGCAGGAATTCCAGGAAGTAAGGTAAAGGTTTTTCCAGAAATTTTCCGGAAACTTAAAATGAAAATTTTTGTCAGGTCATTTCTGACGGCGTCATGGTTTATAACCTGACGGCGTCAGATTTAATTTTCAGAAATTTTTGAAAGTTTTGTTTTTAAAAAGTTTTTATTAAAATCTCCAACTTATAATCTCCAGGAATCTGCAAAATTATCATTCCACAAGCATTATATCCTTATATATAGATTTTATCCCGCCGATGTTATGCAGGTTTTCATGTTTGTTTTCTCAGGTTTAACAGGTTATTTTGGACAAGGAGATGTTTATGGAATCAAGCTTATGGCGATGCATTAGTCATGGAGCTTCAACATTCTCCTTGGAGGAAGATTTAACCGTGTAATTTCATTATCCACCGAGCGAATCAGGGGAGTATTTGATTTCATTCTTTTACTTTATGCTTTTACATCTTGTTATTTGAACATTGGGGACAATGTTCATCTTAAGTGTAAGGGGAGGGTAAAAGTACGATTTTAGAGAATACTATTACGCTTGATTTTTGTTTGTTTAATAGTAGATGTGTAATAAAACTGAGATAAATACCTGTTAGGGCAATTTTAGTGTCAAATTTAAAATTTTTTACAACATATAGGAGTGAAACTTTGATCTTAATGAGCGTCTCACGGATAGGAGTTATATGACTAGCACAAAAACCGTACCACTAAAAAAATTTTCCACCCCAAATATGTGAGGTTCGCCCCTAGAATTGGTAGGAAAAGCATTTATGCTATGATGTGTGTACCGGTAGCACTTAGATTCTAGAACTTGCGTTAGGACCATTCCAAGGCCACAAGTGAGACTACATTCGTGTAGTTAGATTTACTACATGATAAGAGGCATTAGGATTAACCCATTGTTTTACACCTGTGTTTTTGTTATAATTACTTTGGCTACATTGGTCAAGTAATTCTCCCACACCCTTTGCGTTGTACTCATTTTTAGTACACGATACCCCTAGTACACCCCTCAGAGCCTATCTTTTCGTTTCAACCTTTAAGCATTTTACTTAAAGGAAGAATTTGTTACACCCCACTTAAATGTACACCCAAATCGCCTTAGCCTACCTTGTATGCACTCATTTTTAGTGCATTATTGTTACAACATTTGTTTAAACCCAAGTTAATTATCTAGTTGATTACATGGTTGTTAAGTCGAGTCATATCCTTGTACATATTGTTTTGGGACGATTGAGACTCATGGGTAAAGTACTAGTGTAATGGAGTAATGGGGAAGAACATCATTTATTACCCCCATATGTGCTAAATGTTTTAAAAGTACTCCAAGTTTTTCAATTATCTTAATTCGAGTCATTAGATTAGTATTTGTAAAGTTATGTAAAAGTTCAAGTGTAAGGGGATGCAACGCCCCTATGATGTATTATTTTGGATGGTAGGGCAAAAGTGTATGCAAAAAAAAAAAAAAAAAATAAAAAAAAAAATAAAAAAAAATAATAGAAAAAACATACGGACTACCATCCCGTTTCATTTTATAATTATCTTATGTTTTTGTTATTTTGTTTTTAGCTTAAGATTGAGTCTAGTCTTGGCTTAGCAACATTGTATAGTACATGTAATTGATCAAGATCTTTAACTCGCCACCAGTAAAATATCCCTTATCCAACAAAACCGTGTTTTCCTTTTCCCTACACCTAACGTTATAACCCATTTAAAAGCCCTCTTTGATAGTTTATCTTTGGTGCTTACGCCTAGTGGAGGAGGTTTTCGATCCTTTCCCAAGCCTATGGTAATCTATTTGCTATGACAGGTAGTGAGAGATATTATCCGTTTTCATTTATGAGATTTATTTTGATGACACTTGAGAGATGTGAGTATCTAAACACTACTTGTGAGGTGCTAGTATGTAATCTCCGTGCTTATTATGATTGAAGTGGAACGATTATTTGTTGTAATTACTTTTATGTTTGCATTAAATGACCCCTAACTTGTATTTTGATTAGAATAAAAGCGCATTTGCTTGAGGACAAGCAAATCTCAAGTGTAAGGGTATTTGATGAAGCGAAAAGTGTACGCTTAAGGGTCATAAGCCCTTAAATCTGTATTTATTTGATCAAATATTGCCCTAAATCGTTCCTTTTGTCATTTTAGGTACTTTTGAGGAGAAATCTGGAAAAGGAGGCATTTTGGACGTTTTTGGAGCATAAAAGTGAAGAAAACAGCAAAGTCTCAAAAATCGGCTAAAAGTTACCTTTGACGGCGTCACATTTAACCCCAGACGGCGTCATGCCTTGGCAAGAAAAAGTGGACGTGAAATTTACTCATGATAAGCCAGTGAAAATAGCATGTGAATTCTGACGGCGTCACGCTTTAACCTGATCAAGGGCGTCACGGCTTAAATCAAAAGGGGACGGCGTCACGTTCAAGGTTCGACGGCGTCAAGCCTTGATAAGCCAGAATGGATTTTTGAAGAGCTAAAGAGGGACGGCGTCAAGAAGGTCATCCGGGAACCCTAGAAGCGGCGAGGTGACGGTGTCACACTCCATAACGTGACGCCGTCAGATCCAAAAATCTATATATAGTTTTCTAATTTTTTGTCATGAGGGGGGAGCTTAGTGTGTGGAATTTTGGGAGAAAACCCTAAGACGAATTTAGCTTCTTTTTCAAGGCTTTTTGCCTTGAGATCTTCCATGTTACATTGAAGATAAGTTATCAATTAATCATTCAATATGTCTATGTGTTGTTTGATTTTATCTTATTCTTGTCTTTTGATTAACATGTTAGGCTAAATTTATCTTGTGTTTGCTTAGATCTAATGAAACCTAGCTATTGATTATTGGTTATTAGTGTGTTATTAGTTGTATTGGATGATTGTTTATCTATGTTAGGCTTAAGAAAACTGGCTAACTTCCTATTCGGTAACTTGCTTGAACGTCTTAAGAAACATGAACCAAATGCGTACTAAAGGTTTTTATGGTTGTATTTAATGCACAAGCGAATTCTAGTGATCCCATGTTAGGAGCTTCCTAGCCGGCTCGACATAGGAGTGAAGTAGGAGCTTGTAGAGTTGGGGAAGTACGTACCCCACCCCACAAATGGTATTAAGGAATACACCCGTCATCCACGCGACTAATACACACTAATTAACCGGTAAAAGATAGTTAGGGAGTAAGGAAATCTAAGTAAACACATTTCTCTACACATAAGTTTCTCACCACATTTTCATTTTTGTTATTTTATTTTATTTGCATCCGTAGTAAATTTGGGTTAGTTGACTAGCAACTAATTCCGCCCACTCTTTCAAACCCGATATTTTACTTGCTTTCATAAAAAATTATAAAAACATAAAAAGAATCTTCCTCAACCCTTAGACCTAATTAGAGTAGTCTTTCACACCTAACGAACACTATTCCCTGTGGAGAACGATCAATCCCCCGTACTTACCACTACACTATACTACATCGGTCAGGTACACTGCCTGGTGGGGTTGTAAGCCTCTTGAGATCCCTCGAGAGGTAAAACCTGTTGTAAGGTTACAAAACCACGCATCAGCTTGATTCCACATACATTTCCATGTCCAAAATAACCTGTTAAACCTGAGAAAACAAACACGAAAACCTGCATAACATCGGCGGGATAAATTCTATATAAGGATATAATGCTTGTGGAGTGATAATTTTGCAGATTCCTGGAGATTATAAGTTAGAGATTTAATAAAAACTTTTTATGAAAACAAAACTTTCAAAAATTTCAGAAAATTAAAATCTGACGCCGTCAGGTTGTAAAGCCTGACGCCGTCAGAAATGATCTGACAGAATTCTCATGTTAAGTTTTCGAAAAATTTCTGGAAAAACCTATACCTTACTTCCTGGAATTCCTGCAAAATATCATTATGACTCGATAGAAGCATTTGACTCAAACAAATACTAATATGTATGTTAATTTAATATTATTACGATTCATGTTCATTTGTGTTCTAATAAACCGATTTGGATTTCCCTTACACTTATCTTTTGCAAAATACCTTTATATGTAGTTAAGACGAAGTTAAAAACAAGATAAAGCATTTTCACAATTTAGTTTTGAACATGAACCAATAATAATAAAAATTAAGCATACATACGGAAGCAAATAAAATCAAACAAACAAATAAATAAACACACAAAGCAAATAAAGCTTGGGTTGCCTCCCAAGAAGCGCTTTTCTTTATTAACGAGTCTTGTAGCTAGACTCAAAGTCACGTACATTACGTGATTCCATCATTGGTCATGGTTCCTAGGCCATTCTCATTTCCGGTTTTGTATTCCGGTCCTAATTTCAAACAATCCTTGTAGAAACCGGATATCCTTTCCATAACATAGTATACTCCTTTACTTCTATCTTCATCATTCCTATAGTAGACCGCTTGCTTAAGCTCCTTCTCAACATTTGACAAGTGTTGGAATTGTTCTATCTTATATGGCATTTGGTAGTTCATCGGTCTCATCCTTAAATCTAACTATCCCTAAGGAAGGTTCATAAGTCATTCTAGAGACCTCAATAAATGGTTTTCCAAAAACTACTTGAGTTAAGGATGCATCGACTATTGGGCGGATATCTTCTACAATTACAAAGTCGGTGACATAGGTGAAGTTTCCTACATAAACCGGTAATCCCTTAACTCTTCCTGTGAAGTTACTCATCCAACCCTTATCAGGGAACATCCTATACCCAAGTTGATTTTTCATTATTAAGTTGTAGTGGGCTCTAGTCATGATGTTTATGGGCGATCTAAGGTCGATGTAAGCTTTCCACACATGCAAATGTCCGATGTTGCATGGTATGTTGAGATTAGAAGGATCGCCTATTTTTATAATTGGTCTACCTAGGAAGTATGGTGTTTCGGGGTCATCGAATAAGTCTGTATGATATGCGCGCTCTTCCTTAGTGGGTAGCTTATTGAAGTAGTCCTCATCATCATCTACTTCTTCAATCTCACTTTCCCTAACTTCTTTGTCAACCTTGACTTTCTTATCCTCATCCTCAGGTTCACTATTATCCTCATTCCTATCAATTGGTTTGATGGTGACAATGTTGACGAAGTGGACGTGTTTGGATGAAGAGGGGTCTTTTACTTGGGGTCCGCTATTTGTGTTCCTAGCGTCCTTATGTGGAGGTGATAGCACTTGGTTATTGAGGGCTTTCAATAAGTTGTCAATTTTATTGGTCATCTCCGTTTGTTGTTGATTGAATTCGGATTCGAATCTAGCTATCCGAGCCTCTTGAGATGCCATAAATTTGGACATCAATCCTTCAAGATTATTGGTACTACCATAATTGTCGGAAGGATTGTTATTGAAAGTACGGTTCGAGTTGGAACCGCTTGATTGGAAACGATTAGGTGGGTTGGAAGAATTGGTTTGTTGTGCGTTTTGGTTTTGTTTCCACCTAAGGTTTGGGTGATTTTTCCATGAGGGGTTGTATGAATCACCGTAGGGATTTGGCTCGGGTTTGAAAGTGTACCACTTGTCGCCCGCTCCGTCGGTACGCGAGGATGCATAGTCCGCAAAAGCTTGTTCGGGGAGTTCCATGCAATCACGAGTGTCGTGGGGACCACTACATAATTCACACGAAGAAGTGATTTTGTTCACTTGGCTTGAAGGTTTAGGAGCCTCGTAGGATTTCATAAGAAACTTGACTTGGTCTTCAAGTTCTATGATCCTACGGTCGGAAGTGCTTGAATTGTTCGAAGGCAAAGATATTGCCTTGACCGTTTTATTCAAATCACGGGGATCACTCCAACTTTCGTTGTCATAAAGAGCAAGATCTTCTAGAAGAGCCCATGATTGTTCCGCACTTAGATCACGTAGCTTACCACCGGCCGATTGGTCAATGGTTTGCCTCGTGGAGAGATTGACATGGTCATAGAAGATTTGGACTTGGAGCCAAAGTTCTATGCCATGGTGAGGGACTTTTTGGAGTAAGTCCTTGAATCGAGTCCATGCCTCGTAGAGGGTTTCGCCTTGACGTTGTTGGAACATCAAGATATCATTCCTTAGCTTGGTAGTTCTTCCTGGTGGGAAAAACTGAGCAAGGAAACGAGTGGTGAGATCATCCCAAGAGGTAATGGATCCTGCGGGTAGGCGCTCTAGCCATTGACTAGCTTGGTCCCGCAGAGAGAATTGAAAGAGACGCAGTCGGGTCGTCTCTCGAGTGGCAACATCAAGGTCTATGGAATCAACGATTTTGAGAAAGTCCTTGAGATGTTGATTAGGATATTCGGAACGAAGTCCATGGAATGCGCATCCGCTTTGCACCAACCGGATGGTGTCGGATCGCAAGGGTGTGACATTGGCTCCTTGAGTAAGCTCAATGGTGTTTCGATAGCCATGGTGGCTAGGACGGGAGTAGTCTCCTAAGGTACGGGCTCTAGGAGGTGGGTGTTGTTGTGGTGGTGGGTTGTTGGGATCGAGGATATTACCACCTTCCATGATGTCGGATGGTAATGGTTACGAACAAAGAAACGAAGAAAAAAGATAGACTAAAGAAAAGCTAGAAAAATAAAATAAAAATCTCACTAGAAAGGAATCTAGTGAGTAGACCTAATAAAATAAAAAAATTCAACCTAAACAATAACTATTCCCCGGCAGCGGCGCCAAAAACTTGATGCGTGGTTTTGCAACCTTACAACAGGTTTTACCTCTCGAGGGATCTCAAGAGGCTTACAACCCCACCAGGAAGTGTACCTGACCGATGTAGTATAGTGTAGTGGTAAGTACGGGGGATTGATCGTTCTCCACAGGGAATAGTGTCGTTAGGATTGAAAAACTGTTCTAATAGGTCTAAGGGTGAGGGAAGATTCTTTTTGTATTTTTATGTTTTTATGAAAGCAAGTAAAATCTCGGGTTTTGAAAGAGTGGGCGGAATTAGTTGCTAGTCAACTAACCCAAATAACTACGAATGCAAATAAAATAAAATAACTGAAAATGAAAAGAGTTGTGAAACTTATGTGGAGAGAAATGTGTTTACTTAGATTTCCTTACTCCCTAACTATCTTTTACCGGTTGATTAGTGTGTATTAATTGCGTGAATGACGGGTGTATTCCTTAATACCAATCGTGGGGTGGCGTACGTACTTCCCCAACTCTACAAGCTCCTACTTCACTCCTATGTCGAGCCGGCTAAGAAGCTCCTAACATGGGATCACTAGAATTCGCTCATGCATTAAATACAACCATAAAAACCTTAGTACGCATTGGTTCATGTTTCTTAAGACGTTCAAGCAAGTTACCGTATAGGAAGTTAGCCAGTTTTCTTAAGCCTAACATCGATAAACAATCATCCAATACAATCAATAACACACTAATAACCAATAATCAATAGTTAGGTTTCATTAGATCTAAGCAAACACAAGATAAACCTAGCCTAACATGTTAATCAAAAGACAAGAACAAGATATAATCAAACAACACATAGACATATTGATTGATTAAATGAATACTTATCTTCAATTAAACATGGGAGATCCAAAGGTATGAAAACCCTTAAAAATGGCAGAAATTCGTCTTAGGGTTTCTCCTCACAAAGTTGCACACTAATGACTAAAAATTGCAAAACTATATATAGAGTTTAGGGGCTGACGGCGTCACGTTGTAGATCTTGACGCCGTCACCTCGCCGTGCCTAGGGTTCCCGGATGGCCTTCTTGACACCGTCCCTCTTTAGTCGTCTAAAATCCGCTCTGGCTTATCAAGGCTTGACACCGTCAGAATAAAGCTTGACGCCGTCTCTCTTTAGCTTAAACCGTGATGGCCTTGATCACCTTAAAGGGTGACGCCGTCAGACTTCCTTTGTAAAATTCCCTGGCTTATCATGTGTATTTTTCATATCCACCTCTTTTGCCAAGCCATGACGCCGTCAAGAGCAATACTTGACGCCGTCAAAGGTACTTTTCCAGCCGATTTTGAGACTTTGTCGTTTTCTTCACTTTTATGCTCAAAAAACGTCCAAAATGCTTCATTTTCCAGATTTCTTCTCCGAAGTACCTAAAATGACAAAAGGAACGATTTAGGGCAATATTTGATCAAATAAATATGATTTAGGGCTTAAATGACCCCCTAAAAGCGGTACACTTTTCGCTTCATCAAACGCAAAAAATAATATATGAAGTGTGCAACTCCCAATATGCTCCTTGGTCAACGGATTTAGAAACACTTTCATTCACTCAATAGAAAAATAACAAAAGAATGATAAAAAAAAAAAAAAAATGTGTATGAATAGTAAGGTCCTTAATAACTTTTATTTATCATTGAGTTGAAAATATCGGTCATTTAGACAATGTTTTGAATATTTTCTAAATAGCACCCAATTAATTCTATAATAAAAATAAAACTACAAACTAATTTTATAACAAAAATAAAACTACAAAATATTATACTTTATGTTTATTGGGGATAAGTCTTTGGAAAAAAAACATGGGGTCAAGATTTCCCCGTCAATTTAAAGATTTTGAAAACATGATAATAGCTCTTTATGTTATTTTGAACATCATTTGATAATTGACTGATGCGTTGAGATACAATTTCAAGTATATGAAATCATAAAAATTAATATATAAATTATTTAACAAAGCGTTTGATATTTATACTGCCAATGGTTAGTTAATACTGCTACGACTTGAATGTTTATACTGCTTGGTATGTTAGTACTGCTCGCCTACATTAGTACTGCTGCTCAATTTTTTAGTACTGCTACTAAACTTTTAGTACTGCTACTAAATTTTTGGTACTGCTAATTTACCATTGAGTTGAAAATCTCGGTCATTTAGACAATGTTTTGAATATTTTCTAAATAGCACCCAATTATTTCTATAATAAAAATGAAACTACAAACTAATTTTATAACAAAAATAAAACTACAAAATATTATACTTTATGTTTATTGGGGATAACTCTTTGGAAAAAAAAAAAAAAAAAAAAAAAAAAAAAAAAAAAAAAAACACGGGGTCAAGATTTTCCCGTCAATTCAAAGATTTTGAAAACATGATAATAGCCCTTTATGTTATTTTGAACATCATTTGATAATAGACTGATGCGTTGAGATACAATTTCAAGTATATGAAATCATAAAAATTAATGTATAAATTATTTAACAAAGCGTTTGATATTTATACTGCTAATGATTAGTTAATACTGCTACGTCTTGAATGTTTATACTGCTTGGTATGTTAGTACTGCTCGCCTACATTAGTACTGCTACTCAATTCTTTAGTACTGATACTAAATTTTTAGTACACTACTATATTATTAGTAACACAATTCACTAAATGAAATTTTGCAAACTCAGTTTACGTGGAGATTCATATGGTATAACACAAATTATGCATTAAGACAACAACAAACAAAGTGCCAATTGGAAATATCCACAACCAAAGGAAACCTGAGAAACACATTCACACATTCAAGGCTACATCAAATAAGACCAGGCCATGTTACTTTAAAAATAAGATAAAAATTAAACAAAAGGCAGCATTTCATTACGATAAACGCTTAAACAAAGGGCACGCTTACATATGACTCTCGACTAAGCAAAGATTGTATAGAAAAAACTGATCAAAATACTTAATTAAAATCATTCATCTTCATGGCATTAGCTTCTTCCTCCCGGGCACCAGCTTTGGCTTGAGCACACAAATCTACCAACAATTCAAGCAATACCCGATGCCTCTCTTGAGTTTTCCTCAAAGCATCAAGCGAGTCCAATGCAACCCTACGAGGTCCTAATGCTTCCATGTCAACCATCATCACTCGGTTCTTCGCCATTACCCTCCTGAGATGCTCACAACAAGCGTGAATCAATTTTGAACAAGCTGACTCTTCACCTGCCTGCTGCACAAACCACACATGCATACAGTCATGCAATTTGGACGAGCCAGCAAGATTCATTAGCTCATCTAAAATCTGGAATTGTGCCATTGAAAACAATACAAAGTAGAAATGGATTTATGCCTGGATGTGACAAAAGTTCCAAATAAATAGGGAAATCTGCAGTTACTTTAACAGGAAAGTTGGAAAGGCATTATAAAAAATAACCCCTCCCATTAATTAATCATAAACACCAATTAAAGAAAACTACCAAAACTGCCCCTGTAAATACAATTTCAACCATAACACACACCCTAAGTTTGCATGCACTTACTTTTTTTTTTTACATTTTCCCGCCATGCAGAAGTATCAATTCAGTATTCAACAAAAACTTAAGGAATATGACATGAAACACTAACGGCTATCCAATTCCAAGTTCATGAATTGCAAACTGTGCACGTATGAATTCGAGAAACTTTATTGATATTCTGCTTTAACAAATATGTGTTGAATGGGAAAACATAACATTGGCACATATATATTATGATTGACATAACTGGATAAAGTGTTTAAATATTAAAACAGTCATACAAAAAACAAGAACAGTGGTAAATATCTTTTTCATTCCCCTATCTTATTCTTGGCTAATGATTGTAACCCCGCTAGCCTAAATGATAACGCTACTGCCTACGTAAAAACCTAATTATTTTGGTTCATTTTAGTAGCGTTGCCTTCTTCCTCATGGACCCCGACTTGAGCTTAAATCAGCAAATTAGTCAACACTCCAAGCATGGCCCGATGCCTTTCCTGAGTTCGCATCATAGCATCTAAGCAACCTAGAGTAACAACACCATGAGCTAATGTTTCCATGTTCACCATCATTAACCGATTCTTTGTCATGACTCTCCTAAGATGTTCACAGCAAACAAAGAGTAAGCTTGCGAATGCAGAGTCCTCGGTGGCCTGCTAAACAAACCACAACCGCATCCCGTCGTGCAAGTTAGGCGACCCAGCAAGTTCCATTAGGTGATTTAGGTTTTGGAATTGTGCCATCTTAACAAAGTTAGATGATAGTTAAGGTGTGCTTATGAGTAGTTGTGCCAAAATTAAAAAAATACTAAACTCAATTTATAGATATTTACTTGGGTAACTTGAAAGTCATTATTACCAAATACCCCTTTAATAACAGTAATAAACTATTCTCTTAAAACACTAACTAAACTGTCAATTGATAAATGAGGAAGACTAAACAGTGTGGAAAAATAAGTTCCAGAATCTTTTAAAATTCCTGGCAAAATAATAATTTAGGTAAAAATCTTTTCATATTTTCCAGCTTCCTTAGTTATTTATATTAAATAAGTTCCTCAGCTTTTGACTTCAAAATTTTAAAAAAGGTGTGGTAAGCCTAATCATACATACGCAGACTAATCAGACACTATATTCTCTCAGAAATTTACCCCAAAGATGACTGAAGGTTTATACTCAATATAATCATTCTCATGTCTCCATATTTAAAAATCTGTTTAGGGCTCTTTGAATATTCTTAACAGATATATTGATACAAATAATGTTTTGGATAAACGTGACCATATTATACATGCTTTAACAAAGTTTATTTGAATATGAATCAAGATTTGTATTCAAACCAACAATTTATTCATGATCCCATGCCAAATTTATATGCCCAACCCTGAATTCCTATGAGCATTTGCAGATTCAAATATCAATGTCATAAACATTCCTTCGATCCATAACATTCTGGACAACTCACTAACCGTTCATTTGGAAACTACTGTAAGACCAGACGGTAGAATCAGTGCTTTTTTTTGGAATCAAGCTAACAGACCTTGCCACGCAGCAACAAGGTGAAATAAAATGTTCGTGCATTCCTTTATGGTTAAAAATTTATAAACAAAGTTTGAAGATGACATCTGTATATTTATACTTATAAATTGAACAAAATATTTAGGTGAAACAACCGATATAAACGATTCAGGAATTGGACCATCACATACATCAACCTACAACACTAGATCTAACCAGGAAATAAATCATAAACGGACAAGAGCAGGTCATTCGTCAACATTTTTTATTACAAACTCTAAACCAGTGAGATATATAGCCTAGAACTAAACTATGGCTTATTAACATTATTCCAGGTTCAAGTAGCAGGCATCCTAGAAAAAACACAAAAGGAGAAGCGCTCATCTCAACGGGTATGCTAATACTTTTTTACAATGAGTTAATTCAATTAACCTGTGTTTGAAGATGACATCTGGATATTTATACTTATAAATTGACCAAAATATTTAGGTGAAACAACCGATATAAATGATTTAGGAATTGGACCATCACATACATCAACTTACAGCACTAAATCTAACCAAGAAATAAGTCATAAACGGACAAGAGCAGGTCATTGGTTCACGTGTTTTTCTCAGCTATCCCTTAAATAATTATATTCACCATTTTTTATTACAAACTCTAAACTAGTGAGATATATAACCTAGAACTAAACTATGGCTTATTACCATTATTCCAGGTTCAAGTAGCAGGCATCCTAGGAAAAACACAAAAAGAGCAGCTCTCATCTCAACAGGTAAACTAATACTATTTTACAATGCGTTAATTCATTTAACCTGTGTTATTACCATAATTTTCTGACGATCAAGCCTAAATATATATTGTAAATTGTTTAATCCACAAGGTGTAGAAGTTGCTTACGATAACCTTGGCCCTCCATCAACAAAATGCCCTAATTGTGAAGCATACATGTGGCGTGAAGAAAGAAGCAGGAAAGGAACCAGAGTTGCAATTCAATCGTTTTCCTTTTCCATGTGCTGTCAAGATGGTAAAGTACGCCTGCCCAAGTTCAAAGATGCACCTCCACCGCTAGACCGGTTGCTGAACTTTAATGATCCTACAACATCAAAATTTAGAGACCAAATTAGGGTGTATAATAGCATGTTTTGCTTCACCTCTTTTGGAGGAAATATAGATCACTCAATAAATCAAACCCGGGGGCCATATACATTTAGAATTAATGGGTAAAATTATCATCGGATGGGATCTCTAATTCCGGAAAACAGGGTTCAGCCTAAGTATTCTCAACTTTATTTTTTTGACACACACAAGGAGACAACGAATCGCATGTCGGCTTTCATTGGAGATCACACAACAGAAGGGCCATAAGAATCAATAGTCAGAAGCCTAATTGATATGACGAATGAATTCAGCTCTATCGCCAGAGCATTTCGGATGGCCAGAGATTGGTGCGTCCAAAACAATTCATATGATTTCCAGTTGCGACTACTCGGCCACAGAACAACTTCAAGACAATATAACGCCCCAACTGTATCTGAAGTGGCGATTCTAATAACAAATGATTTTGGGGACACTAATGAACCAAGAGATATTATTATAAACAACAAGAGCTGTGGACTTCAAAGAATATCATAAACGCATCTATCATACATGGCGCTACAATATCCTTTGTTATTTCCGTGCGGAGAGGACGGTTTTCATGATAAAATACCTTACTATTCCAATTCAGGAAAACGGAAAACAAACCGTGATTTTCTGACTATGCGAGAGTATTATTGTTAAGTGATTCAATATAGAGATACTGAAGGAACTACTCTGCTCAGGGGTGGACGTTTATTTCAGCAATTCCTGGTGGATGCATACACAACCATTGAGGAACACATGCTAAGATGGACAAGACACAATCAAAGTGCGTTACGTGTAGAACTCTACCATAATCTATCTGATGCTGTGACGAGAGGAGATACAAGATCTGAAGCGATCGGCCAAATAATAGTTTTACCCTCCAGTTTCACGGGAAGCCCAAGGTATATGATGCAAAATTATCAAGATGCAATGGCTCTATGCCGCATATATGGCAACCCGGATCTTTTCATAACTTTCACCTCAAATCCAAAATGGCCTGAAATTCAAGAGATGTTATCCCATATTCCTGGCCAGAAATCCCATGAACGACCGGAAGTTGGAACTAGGATTTTTAAAATGAAGTTGACTAACTTGCTTATTGATCTTACGCAAAACTAGTGTTTTGGCAAGACCCAAGCAGGTACTCTAAGGGTCTTTATATAAACAACTGTCTATTTTTCACACCCTTATATTAACCACTCTTTTTTAAATGTGCTATTGAACAGTTGTGTATGTCATCGAATTCCAAAAACGTGGGCTCCCACATGCTCATATCTTGCTATGGCTTGAAGACATATACAAATGCAAAACCCCAAGCGAAATAGATGATATGATATCAGCTGAAATGCCATCACCAACACGCGATCCAGAAGGGTACAAAGCTGTTACAGAATACATGCTTCATGGTCCATGTGGCACGCAAATAAATAGTGCTTCGTGCACGGTAGAAGGCAAATGTATGAAAGATTACCCCAAGTTGTTTTACGGAGAAACAATGATTGATGATGATGGGTATCCTGTTTACCGTAGGAGGAACAATGGAGTAAGTGCTGTTAAAGGTAAATACACGTACGATAATTCTTATGTCGTCCCACACAATAGATTCCTTTTGCTCAAATATCAGACACATATTAACGTGGAATGGTGCAACAGATCAAGAGCAATCAAATTTTTGTTTAAATATTTAAACAAAGGACCCGACAGAGCCACCATAGTTATACAAGAGAATGTAACCTCTGAATCAGGAACGGAAACGGTTGTAGCAGTAGATGAAATAAAAAATTACTTGGATTGTCGATTTTTGGCCCCATGTGAGGCAGTATGGCGTATCTGCCGGTTTGATATCAACCACTGCTACCCGTCAGTCATGAAGATCATTTTCCACCTACCAGACCAACAAACAATTACACTCCGTGATTCGCAAAATCTCCTGAAATTACTTGGGCGAGAAAGTATCAGAGATAATATGTTTACAGATTGGTTTGAATTGAACAAAAGGGATCCAAATGCGCGTGAACTAACATATGCCCAGATACCAACAAAGTATGTTTGGCAAGAGCAAGCCAAAATGTGCAAAAAACGCAAACAAGGAGAATCCATCGGGCGCATCATTTATTGCCACCCAGCATCAGGTGAGCGCTACTATCTAAGGATGTTGTTAAACGTTGTTAAAGGTGTTGAGTCATTCAAAGAGATTAGAACATACAATGATACGGTCTATGAAACCTTTAAAGAAGCTTGCTCAGCTAGGGGCTTGATTAGTGATGAAAAGGAATGGACCCAAGCTATATTGGAAGCAAGCTTCTGGGCTACCAGATCACAACTAAGGGATCTATTTGTAAAAATATTGCTATTTTGTGAACTGAATAGCCCCCGAAGCTTATGGGACCAAACATGGGAAGCAATCTCTGAAGATATTTTATATAAAAAGCGAAAACACTTTATGTATCCGGCGTTGGAACTGACAGAGGAGCAGACACAGAACTACTGCTTGGTGGAATTACAGGAGCTCTTGCACAGGAATGGGAAGTCTTTATCGGATTTTGCTGATCTTCCACAACCCGACCCATCGCTATTAACGAACTTGGACAACCGTATGATCAGAGAAGAGTTAAGCTACAACATGAAACAGCTTAAAACTGAACATCAAACGCTCCATGCATCGCTAAACCCAGAACAACGAATAATATACGACAAAGTCATCAACTCTGTGCACCAAAAAACAGGAGATTTTATCTTTGTATATAGTCCCGGAGGCACCGGGAAAACATTTTTATAAAAGACGATCATCTCCCGATTAAGATCAGAGAAAATGATTGTTCTTGCCGTTGCATCATCAGGTAAGCAGAAGTCAACAAACCATTCTTTTAATTTACTAAGGTAATATACCAGGTACTAAATAACATCTTTTGTTCTATCATGTACATGATGAAACAGGAATAGCTTCGTTGCTTCTTCCTGGCGGGAGAACGGCCCACAGTAGATTTGTTATACCACTAGAGTTAATGGAGAATAGTACGTGTGGTATAAAACAGAACACACACCTGGCGGAGCTTATGAAAGAAGTCAGTTTAATAATATGGGACGAAGCACCAATGACTAAGAGGTACGGCTTCGAAGCGCTGGATAAGACACTTAGGGACATACTAGGGTACCCAAATGTGGCAAACAAGGAACGCATGTTCGGAGGCATGACCGCCGTACTTGGAGGAGATTTTAGGCAAATTTTACCTGTGATACCCAAAGCAAAAAGACAGGAAGTGGTCAAGTCTTGCATAAACAGGTCAAAATTGTGGTCAAAATGTCACGTGTTTAAGCTAACACGTAGCATGAGGGTTAATGAATACGACATGCAAGGAAACATCGACACAAATAAACAGAAGTTTAATCAGTGGGTTTTAGATGTGGGGGATGGAAAGGTGCCAGCGAAAATGAAGGAAGGAGAGGATGAACCAACTTGGATCCAAATTCCCAAAAATTTCCTCATCAAAGATTGGAAGTGTCCCATAGCAGAGATTGTTAAAGTAACATTTTCGGACTTCACTATAAGGCAAACAAACGAAGGATATTTAAGAGAAAGGGCAATATTGACACCGAAAAATGATGATGCAGATGACATCAATGACCATATGTTTAAAATGCTAGGAGGGCAATCTGTTACCTACAAAAGTTCAGATGAAGTCTGTAAAGCATCAACTGCTGCCCTCGATCAGGAACAGTTATACCCACCAGAGTTTTTAAACTCTTTGAAGTTCCAAGGGCTGCCACCGCACGCACTAAAGTTAAAAAATGAGCTGCCGGTAATGCTGTTATGGAACGTCAATCCGAGCCAAGGTATGTGCAATGGAACCAGGCTGATTATCACACATCTCAGAGATTTTTTCATCCAGGAAAAAATCATCACAGGTTCTAACATCGGAGGCGTGGTATTGATACCAAGAATTACGCTGACATCAAACAGGAATCAGTGGCCGTTCATTGTGAAAAGAAGACAATTCCCCATTAAACCATGTTATGCAATGACTATCAACAAGAGTCAAGGGCAATCACTTGATTTTGTAGGCCTGTATCTACCAGCACTAGTATTCAGCCACGGCCAACTCTATGTGGCGATATCTAGAGTTACCAGCCCGGAAGGACTAAAAATTCTAATGATGGAAGACACCGACAAGAACTTAAATCATCACACGCGCAACATTGTATATAAAGAGGTTTTTAACAACCTATACTAGCACCTCAAGGTATGCCTTATAAGTCTATAATCAAACCATATAGGTATTTTATACCTGAGTTGTTGCATACATGCATTGTGCTAACATCATGTATGGTTATGTCCCACAGTCATATGGAAATGAATAAGATTTCTATAACAGTACTAAAATCCAGCTTCAATAACCAAAGAACATGCCAGCAGTACTAACGATATATACCAGTTCCAACAAGCAGTACTAACTGCTATAACAAGCGGTACAAACATGAAATCCATAAACTAACACTCTTTAAACATCTATAAGCAGACAATAAGAATCAAACAACCCCCAATAATCCATCCGAACCACAATAACATCATCAGATAATCAACTTAAAACAAATCCACGAATTTTTAAACACACCCATTAAACTAATAACGATCAAATCCAAATCCCATGTACAAAATCCAATAAGCATACCAAAAAAAAAAAAAAAAAAAAAAAAAAAAAAAAAAAAAACCAGTACCTGAACTACTTAGTCAATGCCCAAATCAATGTTTGTAGTGATGATAAAACAATCAAGCCCTTAAAGATAACGTTTAATTTGATTGTTTATTGTTTGATTTCATTTATGTTACTTCAAACTGAAACCCCTATTATCGCTGTACACACCTATTTCACCAATATTCCTGTGTGTAAGAGATAAAATAAGTCAACTGCTTATAAATGAATTATACTAAAAAAATATATATATATATATATATATATATATATATATATATATATATATATATATATATATATATATATATATATATATATATATTATGACCTTAAAACATAAATATTATTCATTATATAAGTAGATGAGTACATCATAAGATCAAGCATCAACCAAGCAAAACACATACAAACCTAACCAAACTACCTAGACGATTGACCAACCCAAAAAACTCTAAACAACCATTCGACTGTAGCCCTAATCGTACTTCTCCATGATGGCAATATCATGGTGCTTCTTGGTTACAACAGCACGCACTTCAACCAAAATGGCCGTAAGCGACTCCAACAAACGGCGCTCCATCACTTGAACCTCACGAAGGCACTCATAAGTATCATCAGTAGATTCTTCTTCATCAAAATTAAGAGTAAAAACCTCACTCATTCTCTCGGTGCGCTTATCAATCTTTCTACGCAGCTCATTGCATCGATCCCCCAGCCACATGAGCATCCCTTCATCTTCTGTAACTTCTTGACTGAATAGGAACTTGAAACAGTTGTGTAGTTTATCAGACCCGCACATATCTTGCAGTTCATTGATTAGAGGAGTTGAGACATTTTTTTGTTGATGAGATGATAGTGGTTAGTTAAGAAATAGTGTTCTGTTGATAAAACTTAAATGGGTATAATGAAACTAAACCAATCACTAACTCAATATATTGTAACTGAATAGAGTTAATCATTCCAAAAATTAAATCGAGTATTAATTCACACAGTTCGTTCGTCTTCCCATGCAGAAACATCAAATCTGTAATTAACATAAAATTTACCAATACAACATAAACCCCTCCAACTTTAAAATGCCTCAAAATTACAATTAAACTTTGCAATATAACAAAAGTAACCCTCAAAGTTTGCCTATTATGATAAAACATACTATTTTCTTAAATCTTCTTCATTAACAAACGTATTTTTAAATTATCGGCTCTATCCATGTATCATTATAAAAGTTTAAAATTTTAATTTTTTACTTCTGCTAATTAAAAAATAATAATAAATAAATAAAGGATAACTCAAAAAGTATGTTTCTAAAATATTAATATGTGTGTATAATAAGTAGTGTATGTTTATAAAATATTAACATGTGTGTATAATAAGTAATTAAAATTATAATATTTATACAATAAACCAATATACTCAAATAAAATTTATACAATTTTAAAACGTGTGTTTCGATTTAAATATATTAGATTTCTAATTCTGTATTTAAACTTATTTTTACAGAGTATCACTATGGAAGGACGCTCAAATAGAGAAACATCAAAGCTGAGAATTGCTAAGAAAGCAAATCAAACATGCACTTACTACTTACAAGAACGTGTACTAATGGTCAAACGGATCTTTAAGCATCTTTCATACGAAACATTCCTATTTGTAAAAGCTTAATAAAGCGAATTCCTTAGTTTAACACTTTAATCTTCTCGACTAATGTTAGAACACCTAAATAACCGTTGCGAAACTGATACTACTTCATGGTAATCGAAGCCCGTGCATCGCACGGGCCATGCTGCCTCGTATTATAAATAATTATAATATTTATAATATAATAATACCCCACTATCACCATTATCATATTAATTATTCAATACCTATTTAATTAATTATAAGTCTTAATTAATTAAATACTTAATTATTAAATAAATAAATATATATATATATATATATATATATATATATATATATATTACTTACGCATTTTGCGACGACAAGCATTAAGCACGAAAGTTCCGTCGCACGTATTTTCACCGTACACTTTCACCATGAGCCATCACCAAAGAGTCTTATACGATGAACTATTTTGAATTGTACCTTACCACACAGCAAGCAAGAAATACACGAGCACTTGCCACACGTAAACCTTTCAACTAAGTTAAAATATTTAAAACACGAATAATTCGCTAAGACTTACCATACTGATCTAGGTCACGTGTCGGAGCGGTTGCACTGTGTTGTTGTTGACTAGCAGATTGCTATTGTTATTAAGGTGAGTTTATAGCCCCATTTTTATACGTATTATTTTTATAAACCTTGGAGTGAGAAACATGCAAAACTGTTTTCATGGACCAAAATGAACTTTGTTTTTATACACACTGGTATGCCGATAACCTAAGTATGCTTGAATCCCATTGCGCCCACTATCATCAACCGTCAATTCCTGCTGGGAAGCGCGTATGATATAAATAGATCTATTGGGGGTGACTCTCCCATTCGGTTGGCCCGGCAGGTCAACGCGAACGTATACCATGTCGGATTTTGCCGAGTATCTGGGGATTAACACTCGCGGGCACCCTTGTTTACTATGCCGGTTAGGCATATTGCTTGTCTAGTTTCAGTTGGATGAGCTTAGTGTTAGCATACAGAATGAGTGTGATTGCTGAATTATTTGCTATGGTCTATATGTGCTTATTTACTTTAAATCTATGAACTCACCAGCGTTAGCTTACTTTTAGCATGTTTTTCTCAGGTGTTTGAGATTGTATTCATTGAAGGCAGGACATGGAAGTGGTCATAAGTTTTCTAGAAATGTTTTTTTACCTTATGCGTTCAACTCTGATTTGGGACAGATTTGTTAAATGGGCTTTGTTTTAAATTGAATTGAACTTGATGTATGATAATTTGCTTTGGAAATGTAAACTATTTTAAAACGGATTTTAATCCGTTCTCTATATCTTTGTGTTGTGATTATCGATTTAGTAGCACCCAAATATGTATGCTTCCGCAAATCCTGATTTTGGGGGTGTTACACTAAGTATATTAAAGAAATGCTTAAGAAATTTAGTTTAGAAGTGTCTAAGCCCTTGAAAACCCCCATGTCCACGGAAACGAAACTCACAAAAGATGAAGAAGGTGAGTCTGTGGATAGTCCTAAGTATAGGGGTATGATAGGTAGTTTATTATACCTAACGGCAAGTAGGCTCGATATCATGTTTAGTGTCTGCCTTTGTGCTCGCTTCCAAGAGAATCCTAAAACCTCTCACCTTAAAGCAGTTAAGCGTATCTTCCGATATATTAAAGGCACTATACACTTGGGATTGTTCTATCCCAAGGGGACCGGTGTAGAAACTATTGTCTATGCCGACTCTGATCATGCGGGAGATTATGTGGATCAAAAAAGTATGAGTGGCGTTTGTACCTTCATGGGTTGTTGTCTAACTTCTTGGTTCTCCAAGAAACAAACAGCTCTTGCTATCTCCACGATTGAAGCCGAATACGTAAGCGCCGGAAAGGCATGTCAACAAGCACTATGGATGAAACAAGCTCTAATTGACTACGACATCCATCTCGACGACATCCCTATTATGTGCGATAACAAAGGTGCTATTGACTTGAGCAAAAACCCCGTTCAACACTCTCGTACTAAACACATCGAAATTCGTCACCACTTCCTTCGCGATAACGTCCAAAAAGGAAACATTTCTATTGAGAAAGTTCCCTCTCAAGACAATATCGCCGACATCTTAACCAAACCCCTCAAACGAGAATCCTTTAACTATCTACGTCTAAGTCTAGGAATGATGGAACATATCCCGTAAACCCTATCTTATGACTATCTAAATATTTCATTGGAAATATTAAAGTCATCCCTCGTATCTATCTAACGACTACTTACGTATTTCCTCAGAAATATTAAAGTCATCGCTTATCTTCTAGTCTAGTTCTTCTCGTTAAAACAATTTATTAGGTATAAATTCTCCCCTCGTGTCAAAAAGTCTCACTAAATCAGCGAGAGTTATTCGTCAAAAATCAAAATGGGACAAAAACTCGTCCCAGCAGATCACGGCACCACTAAAGTGGCACGACACCACTAAAGTGGCACGGCACCATTAATTTTAATGGTACCGTGGTAACTGGATCTGACACAACTCGTATTTCAGTCTTCTTTTCCCACACTATTCACTTTTAAACTTTCTCAATTTCTGTCATTGCTGTCAAAACCGAACCTCACAACCCAAAACTCAATTACACCCTTTCAAAATCAAATTCGAGGCATCAATTTTCAAGATTATCAACTACTACTATTTTTTCAACATAAATTTTAAGTCATTTGACTCTAATTTTCTTTAATTTTGAGTCTAGGGTTTGATCATACATAAAAATTGAATTGGGGATTTTCAATTTTGATTGAGTCTTTATGAAATTAGGACTAGGATTAGACAATGTATAACAATCTTGATTCCCTCAACTTAGGATTTGCATAAACCCACTTAAATCACATATTTTGGTCCAAACTTTGTTTTTATAATTAGATTAAGTATGTTTAAGAGGAATCATGTCTAGAATATTTGAAATTGGATTAGGAGTCATTAACAATAATTTTTTTTTTCAAACTTGAAACTCTTGGCGCCAAAACATTGAAATCGCCAAACACCCCAATTCCACTGTTTTCGAACAAGTTCACGAAACTAGGATCATGAAGCATTTTTTGTGCATTGTTGATACAAACTAAAAACGTTTTCTCATGCATACATGATCTCACGAATATTGATCAAATTACATAACTAATATGTATTTTTTGACATATTCGGTTGAGCAAAAGTAAAGTTAGGAGCGTTTGGGTAGTCTCATCATTTTTATTTTAGAGTCGAGATTACCGCGCCTCCACATGGTTTGCATATAGGCACACACTAGGCACATATGTTCAAAACAAGTATTCTCAATCTTAATTTTTCTTGAAATTTTCTTATAGGTAACAAAAATGTCTCGTGAGTATGATTTTGATCACCTTCTAACCGACACCTATACTCCCGAAATCTCTCGTGAACCTACAACACCCGGAAGTCACATTCGTGCCTATGTTAATCTTGAAACCGGTCGGTTTCATAAATTGTTTACATCCATACTGCATATGCAGCCTTAGGTGTTTAAGTGAATGTAACAAGGTGTTCGGTATCCTTTGTTGTTCTTTGAGTCATCACTTAATTTTACCTTTTGGAATTTATGATCCTGTGCACCTTTGTTTGAAATTGTTAATCATTAATTGTACATGTCATGTTGCAATGAGGAATCAGCAAACGTTTGCTTGCTGATTCATCATGCGCTATAATATGAAGGCTATGCGTCATACAGGATTATGCTGTCATGAATTCCTTTCTCCTATTTTAGTGTAGATAACTTGGATTTGTGGAACGTTTTGGTTATAGTTCGATTGAGATATTTATGTATTGAATGTGTTTAGCATGCGGAATCTACTACAACACACTTTAAAAGAACACAAGGTGGTGAGTTTAAGTAAATGTGTGAATGCAATGAACAACGAACACAACTTTGTTTAGAACAAAACGATTCAATATTATTGATGAAATAATACGGATGATCTAAATATCACCAGGATTACAAAGTAATCTTGAATCTAAGATTGTAAAAGGATTTGTGATTCGAAGTAACTAAGTTACTTGAGAGATAGTTTGGTTCGTGGTTATTAGTTGTGAAAGATGCATGCATGAAAAAGTGACTAAGATATCCTTTTATAAGATAAGGATATCTTATTACATGTTGTCAAGTAGATGAATATAATACTATACTTTGACTATATTAGCGCCTACAATTAAATACAACTACCCATGTACACTCTGATATATTCTTCTGTCACCACAGAAGACTAATCTACTTCTACATAACGTATAACAATGTACAAAGACTAATAATTCAACTAAATATCTATTACAAAATATCTAATCGACTTGACATAAGCTTGGCAGGCTCTTCATTAGCTAGCAGTACCTTCTACCCAGAAGGTACTGGTAGAACATCTTCGTACACAACAAAATCAACTAGCAGGCTCTTCTCATCATTGGCAGGCTCTTTGACTTTGATCATTTTATTCCCAACAATCCTCCCCTAAACTTGTTATTTCCATTAAAATACACAAGTTTCTGATGAATAAAATACATACCTTGAGGATTTGAGAACTCTTCCAAAAACCTTACTTTCTATCCTTCCTTTTTCTTTCATATTGCTCAGATATGCTCCTCAGCAAACTCTGAACAATCTCTGAGTTTTCTTCATCCTTGTCACACCTTAATCTCTTGGAGATCATAGCTTTAAGCACTTCATAGCTAAGAGGATACTCTTTCTCAGCTAACATAAAAATTTCTATCCCACTCTGTGTGAAAAGATGATGAGTATGGCTATGACTTAGAAATTCCCAAGTTGTTGAAGGATCATAATAGGGAAATTTCCAATGAACATCTTTGGGATCAGGATCGAACATCCTATTGAATTCCACCCAAAGCTCTTGTTCCTTAGCATCTGTACTAGAATTTGTGGCTAACCTAATCTGCACTAGATTCCACAATTCTTCCAAATCTGCTCTATCAGATGCTCTAACTAAATTTTCAAAATTCTTGAAGATAGCAGACTGTCCCCCAACCCTTAATATTTTCCATGACTTACCAAATCTATCATGGTGTATTTCCCAATCAATTATAGAGTGTCTAGACCTAATTGGATCAGCATGAATGATAGTGGGTAAAGTAATCAACATTTTACTTACTTGCCCTTGATCCAATTTTGCTACTTCTTTCTTCTGAGCATCTTCCTTCTTCTTTGATGGGAGTACATCAGATGGAACATTATAGTAAAGATTCTTGTAGGCTTGAAGATATAAAAAGAAGATTTCATCAGCAGATTTCTTCTTAAGTTGATAATCAGTCCAATTTGCCTGATTCTTCAAAAATTTCTTCATAAAGATTGTTTGATCTTTGTTAGTTTTGCCCACTTTAAAACCTCTCTTCTGACTTTCCTTCATCTTCTCAAAAATGTCAGCCAAAGCTGCTTCTTTGTATTTCTTGTTGATGAAAGATTCAAGTGCTTCAGTCTTCTCATCAGAATTGAGTGTCTTGTCATTTACTATATTTGCTGCATGACCTTTCACAATTGGATCATTGTTAATAATCCATAACATCTGTGCATCAAAGGTCTCTTGAGCAATTTGAGTATCAAGAAGAGCTTGAGCAGCTTCTTCAGCTTCTTTCTGCTCTTTCATTTCTTCAAGCATTCTTGAGGCTTCTCTAGCTTTTAGCTCTTCTTCTTGAACTCTTTTGGCCTCTTCTTCTCCTAAAGCCATCTGAATTTGCTGAGTTCTTTTTAACTTCTTGGACTTTGGCTCATCTTCAATTAGAATGCCTTTGCCCTTATCCTTTGGAGTTTGTTCTTGTGATGGAGCAGAGGATTGCTCATCAGCAACTAGAATCCTCTTTCTCTTGTACACTCTCTCAGCAGACCCTTTATACCCCATAGCCAATAGCCTTTCTCTCTTGGCAGACTCTTCTTCTGCCCTAGCAGGCTCTTGCCCTGCTCCAACAGGCTCTTGCCCTGCTCCAACAGGCTCTTCATCATAAACTTGAGTTCCATCATGGAATTCAAATTGAGCCTGTTCCTCCTCTTCTTCCTCATCTTCAGACATATCCTTCCTCCCCTTTTTGGAAGAGTGATCTACCCTATCAGCATCTGACTGTGAAGAACTAGATAAAACAACCTTTGCAGACTTTTTACCTTTTAACTTCTTCACTTCACCCTCCAATCTCTTAACCCTCTTAACCAATTTGATGTTGATCTTAGAAAACTTTTCATTTTGACTTTTAAGAGCTTTCTCTAAGAACTTCACCTTGTTTTTCAACTCTTGCATTGTCTGAGGTGATTGGGTTTGTGATGTATGATGTGGGGATGTTGGTGGTGTTGCTGATGGTACTGGAGATGGTGTTGGTGATTTTTGATGTGTTTGTGAAATGAAACCATGTGAAGAACTAGATGATGGTGTATCAGCAGATGGTGTTGGTTCTTCTGGGTGTTGTGGTACCATTTCATCAAAAAGTGGAACTTCCTCCCCTCTAAAACCAATTCTCATATTTGAAAATACTTTTTGAGAAAGTTTTGGTGTTTCATAAACTGAGTCTGTGGGAAGCAACACATGTTGTAATTTTCCAATGATGCATCCAATGAATCTTGGATACATCAAAATTTTTGTTTTACTATCCACATTGTTTATCAATCCTTCAAAAATATATTTAGAAAAATTGTATTTTCTGTTTGTAGCTAAGCAAATGAGAGCAGAAGCCATGTTGCCACTAAATTGCTCCCAAGAGGTTTTCTTCTGGCTCAAACAGTGAAGGATTGTGTGAATCAAAAATCTCCATTGTGGAGTAAGATGCTTTTTCAGAAAAGTGAGTTTATTGAACTCAGCATGATACCCCATTCTTGTTAAATTTTCAAAAATTTCAGTATCTGGTAACTGACTAATACCATCAGAATCATCCAAATGAAGATGTCTTCTTATGGATGACTCAGTAAGAGTCAAATGTTTACCATCCACTTTGGCTTTTATTCTTTGTTCCCCATTTTCAGAAGTTTTAATTTTAGCAGATTCCCAAAATTGTAAAATTTGTTTTTCATAAATAGTGGGATTGACTAGCAAAGCAAACCTGATGTAGGAGTTGTTTAAAAAGTCCACTACTTGATGAAATGAGGCATTATCCTCTGACTTCTCCAAAAATGCTAACTGATTGTGACGTTGAACAAAGTTTAGATCAATTGTGGAAGCCATAATGAAAATTTTGAATATGATGGTGGGATTGTTTGATAGTACTGATAGAAGATGAAAGATGTATGTGAATTATGATAATGACTGATGAAAGAAGATATGAGAGAATTACTTTTAACCGACAATAATAAAGATTATAAAAAGAAATTGAATAGGCGGTTAAAAAGATCTTTTATATGTGAAATATAATATAATATAGTCATCAGTAATTTACATAACTACCCCAACGGCTAATTTTAACTACCAGGCCTAAAGGCTAAAACTTTTTCTGACAGGCTCAACGGCTATCTAGCAGTACCTTTGTACTCTAGCAGTACCATTTTTTGTACTAGCAGTACCTTTTAAAGTTTTATAAAAATCCCTTATAGTTTTTAGCAAACTATCAGCTATCAACGGATTTGAGTTGTCTTTACCAAAAGCCGTTTGCTTAAGGACTAGTTAACTATTTTCAATTAAGTATGGTTAGTTAACAACCATATAGTTTTTGGTAAACTATCAACCATCAACGGATTTGATTTGTCTTTACCAAAAGCCGTTTGCTTAAGGACTAGTCAACTCTTAAGTTTGTAAAAAACTTGGTGAGATGAATACCAAAAGCCATGATGGCCCAAAAGATGGTGCAATTTCCTTGGATGGAGGAAATTTAAATCAGGCAATGATGCTGTGTATCTTGGATGATTGGCTCAACAAGTGAAATCATCTAATAGCATGCCTTTGAGTTGAAAACATTTCTTAGTTTGATCTAGATAGAACTTTCTCCTTGAGAAATGCTTCATCCCTTCTAGATATGTGATCTAACTCTCTCTTTTTCAACTCTGCATCATCTTGTATGCTTTTGTCTTTTCTTTCATCAATTGGTCTTTCTTCCATTCTGGACTATAAATTCCTCCCCTGAGATTGTTGTTTATCCTGAAATGAATAAAACTTTTGTTGTCCCTTTTGTTTGAAAGAACTCTTGTTTTGTTATCAACCTGAAATGTGTTAGTTGCAAACCAAAAGAACAAAGTGTAGAACACTTGATCTATATAATTGTAAACATTCAAGCATTTATATGAACAAAACATAGCAATTTTGTATCAGCAGGACCAATTATGAACTAACAGGACCTTTTGACTAACTAGCAGTACCATGTTAAAAATGCAATACCAGTTAATTTTATGAACAAAAACATATGATTTTCAAAGATTTATCATTCCAATACCTCCTACAAGATATTTGAATCTTCCTAAATCAAAAGCTTTGGTGAGAAGGTCTGCATAATTCTTTTCAGAATCAATTTTAACAACTTGAATTAACCTTTTCTCATTGCAATCCCTTATGAAATGGTGTCTGATTTCAATATGTTTTGTTTTTGAGTGTTGAACTGGGTTTTTAATGATACAAATAGTACTGCTATTGTCAATATAAATAATGGTGTTAAGAAAATTGTACCCATAGTCAAGCATTTGATTTTGGATCCAAAGAACTTGCCCACAACAACTTGCACCAGCAACATATTCTGCTTCAGTTGTAGAGTTGGCCACCATTGTTTGTTTCTTGCATTGCCAAGAGATTAGTTTGCAACCAAGAAATTGACATCCACCAGTTGTGGATTTTCTGTCTAGTGTTGCACCAGCATAGTCACTATCCGAATAAGCCATCAATTCAAAAGATGATTCCCTTGGATACCAAAGACCCAACCTAGGTTGACCCTTAAGATATCTAAAGATTCTTTTGACTGCTGTGAGATGAGAGATTTTGGGATGTATTTGAAACCTTGCACACACACATACTGAGAACATGATATCTGGTCTTGATGATGTAAGATACATCAAAGATCCAATCATAGACCTATAATTGTGCAAATCCATATCTTCTCCTTCAGCATCCTTGAGTAGCCCTTTGTCTGGATCCATTGGTGTACTTGCAACCTTAGAATCAGCAAAATTGAATTTCCTTAAGATCTCTGCTACATACTTATCTTGGCTGATAAATATGCCTTCTTTGGATTGTTTCACTTGGAGACCTAAAAAGAAAGTAAGTTCCCCCATGGAACTCATTTCAAACTTACTGTGCATAAGTTTTTCAAATTCTACACACAAGCCTTGGTTTGTTGATCCAAAGATTATGTCATCAACATAAATCTGCACTAACAAGATGTCTTTCTTTGTCCTTTTGATGAACAAAGTTGGATCAATCCTGCCTCTTTGGAATCCACTTTTTAGTAGAAAACAAGCCAATGTTTCATACCATGCCCTTGGAGCTTGATGTAGGCCATACAAAGCCTTGGTAACCTTGTAAACTTTATCTGGATACTCAGCATCAATGAAGCCTGGAGGTTGAGATACATATACTGGTTCTTCAATTTCACCATACAAAAATGCACTCTTAACATCCATTTGATAGACAGTGAAGCCTATGAATGAAGCATAGGCTAAGAAAAGCCTAATTGCTTCAAGTCTTGCAACTGGAGCAAACACTTCTTCATAATCTACCCCTTCCTCTTGAGTATATCCTTGTGCTACCAATCTAGCCTTGTTCCTGATCACTATACCCCTTTCATCCTTCTTGTTTCTGAACACCCATTTGGTTCCAATTGCCCTATGACCTCTGGGCAAATCAACCAATATCCAAACCTTCTGAATCTTGAATTGGAGAAGCTCTTCTTGCATAGCTTCCACCCAACTTGTATCATCTAAAGCTTTGTTTATGTTCTTGGGTTCAGCCTGAGATAGAAAACATGAAAACAGGCATATATTGGAATTATCATTATTCTTTTCTTCATAAATAGAGGAGATTAACCCTTCTTCATCTGAGGATAAGACTTGAGATAAACCAACTTGAGATCTTGTTCTAACACCAGAAGTTATGCTTCCAATCACATCATCAGATGAGTGATCTTTTAGAATTCTAGTGTTTGGTGTTTTAGGAACTTCATATGTAGTTGGAAGATTGCTAATCCCAACCTCTTCTTGAAAAGAATCATCTATTTGAACATTCAATGGCTCAGCAGTACCAATACTTGTACTAGCAGGACCATCTGAAGAACTGGCAGTACCATTGTCATTAGCACCACTTTCTTGATTCTCTTGATTCTGAGTTCCTTGATCTTCTTCATTGCCTTCATTTCTTGAGTTTGAAGGTCCTTCTTGACTTGAAGATAGATCCATACTTTTCCAAATTGGCATCCAGATGAAATCTTGATCTTTAGGAGCTTCAACATTTTCTTTAGAACCTGCATTATTATTAGCATGTGTACCTGAAACAGGCACATAATTCATAGATTCTGAGAGCCTATCAACATCAAACATCCAATCTGGTCCAACTCCTTTCACATTTGCTAGTTTCTCTTGAAACTTTATGTGAAGATTTTCTTCTACTAGCCTAGTGCAAGTGTTGAACACTCTATAGGCCTTACTCTGCAAGGAATACCCTATCAAAAAGCCAACATCTGCTTTTCCATCAAATTTGCCTAAATGATCTTTGGTATTGAGAATAGTAACCTGACAACCAAAAGGTCTCATAAAACTTAAAGATGGTTTTCTACCAAAGAAAAGTTCATAAGGTGTTTTTCTATGTGGTTTTGTCACAAGAACCCTGTTTTGTACATAACAAGCAGTACCAACTGCTTCAGCCCAAAATGAAATAGGCAACTTAGAGTCTACTAACATAGTTCTAGCAGCCTCTATAAGTGTTCTATTCTTTCTTTCTGCTACTCCATTTTGCTGAGGTGTTCTAGCTACACTAAACTCTCTTTTTATGCCTTTTTCCTTGCAAAAGTCATCCATAACTCTATTCTTGAACTCTGTCCCATTGTCACACCTGATGATTTTGACTTTCTTATCAGATTGGTTTTCTACCTCAGTGATATAGGTTTTAAGTATCTCACTAGTTTCATGTTTAGATCTTAAGAAGAAAACCCATGAAAATCTGCTATAGTCATCAGTAACAACCAAACAATATTTCTTTCCATTCAAGCTACACACATTAGTAGGACCAAAGAGATCCATATGAAGCATATGTAAAGCCTGAGAAATAGAGTTTTGGGTCTTGGGCTTACAAGAAGCTCTATGTTGTTTGCCTTTTAGACAGTCAACACAAGTTTGGTCGTTTTGGAAAATCTTTTTGGGTAAACCTCTTACTAAATCATATTTTGCAATAGTGTTGATTGTTTTAAAGTTTACATGACCAAGCCTTCTATGCCAAATCATAGATTCATCCAATGAGGCCTTTGCTACCAAACAAGTTAAACCTTCCTTGGGATCAATGTTCTTTAAATTGACAACATACATATTGTTCCTTTTTGGAATTTTAAGAAGGATCTGACTCTCATCAGGCATCTTAAAATCAGAAGAAAGAACCATACATTCATTGTCAGTAAATAGAACATTGTTCTTTTTGTCACACATTTGTGAGACACTAAGAAGATTAAACTGAAGTTCTTTCACAAAATACACATTTTCAAAATCTATTTTACTGGTTTTGATAGTACCTTTACCAGTGATCTTTCCTTTTATTCCTCCCCCAAAGGTAACATATCCTCCATCTAAAGTTTTGAAGTCTGAGAGGAATGACATGTTGCCTGTCATGTGCCTTGAACACCCACTATCAACATATCCTTGATCTTCAATATCAGTTGAATGTTCCTGCACATGAATAAACATATTAGTTTCCTTGGGGTACCCAAGCCATGACAGACTTGGGTTTGCCTCTTGCATCAATGAAGTCAAACCTTTTCAGGATTGTTGATGCACCTTTAGATTGGATTGGTTTCCAAATCCAACATGCTGAGGACTTAACAGCACTTTCCCTTTTAATCCATTGTGTGGTCTTTGGTCTATCAGTACCAATTTTGGCAATACCAACTTTGGCAGTACCATGTGGTCTAGCAGGACCTTTTGGTCTAGCAGGACCTTTGGTTTTTGGACTCCAAACTTTTGTTTTGACCACATTTATCTTTTGAATAGGATTCTTCTCAACTTTTGGTACAGATTTATAAGTGTTTCTTGTACCCTTATCAGTTGGTTTTGCAATAACAGGCTTATCTTGTCTAACAGTATGTTTAACATTTGTGGTGTTAGACTTAACAAAACTTTTTCTGGGGTGATTAACATTTGTTTTAGCTTTTGATTTACTCCCAGAAACCCATTTATTACAATAAGCATGAAGATGTTTAAAGCTACCACAATAATAACAAGCTTTATTAAACATAACAAAGTCATCACCTAATTGTTGTGATTTAAGGTTGTTCCAATTTCTTTGGCTTCCCCTAGGTTTGTTATTACATTTTTCACAACTTTCAACTGTCTTTAAAACAGTTTTGGCTTTAGCTTTTACTTCTACTTTCTTAGGACTGGATGGTCCTACTTTGATTCCTTTAATAGGAATAGTCTCATCTTCATCATCATCAGATACCCAATCCTCAATAATTAGGACATCTGGTCTCTTCTCAGTGAGTACCTTGGAGAGTGAGACATTCTTAGCACCCTCAGAAGGTTCACTTATCACTTCAGGCTTAGCTAATGGTTTTGCAACAAATTCATGTAAACCTGATGCAGCAAGATCACTACCTTGTGGACAAGGAATTCCTCTATAAGGAGGTGGACATTTGTTGTATCCTATCCCTGATTTTATCCTCTTATTCATCTGATTCTCTACTATACTCCTAGTACACTCAGAAGCATTTTCCAATTTAGTAACAGTCAGTTGAATATTGTCTCTAGCTAATGTCACTTTAGTGCACTCATTTCTTACCATTTCTATTTCTATATCTTTCAAAAATATTTGTCTATGAAGAGCATTTTTGGCATCAGTAAAGGTAAGTTCATTTTCTCTATAGTGAGTGATTTGTTTTTCTAGCTTAGACATACCACACTTGTGGTCAAATAGAGCTTGATTGGTTTTTCTTTCTACTATTGTGAGTTCATCAAAGCATTTTCTTAAAGTTTGCAATTCTTTAAATGCTTCACATGTATTTGAACATTTAGAAATTATTACCTCAGGAGTGGAGAATGCCATCAAGGCCAATTCATCAGAAGTTGACTCATCTTCACCCATGAAACTCCAATCAAAACCCATGCCATCTATAGCAACCATTGCTTTTGGCTCAGCAACTTCAACAACCTTACTCTTGCTTTCAAAGCTTCCTTTCTTCTCAAAGCTTCCTTGGTTTCTATTGTCAGACCCTCTACCTCTGTCATCCTGCCTCTTAGGTCTTCTACACTCTCTAGAGTAGTGACCTTTCATGTGGCAGTTGTAACACTCCACCTTTGACTTATCATAGCCAGCAGGCTCACTTCCATCTATCAGTATCTTCTTGCCAGTCCTCATCATCAACTGCTTAGCTCTAATGCTTAAAAGTGAAAGTTGCCACTTTAGGTCCATTACTTCAAGATCATCAGGATGAATCTCTTGAAGGTCTTCAAATGTTAATACAGACCCATTGTGTTGAGATGTAAGAAAAGCACACCCAATTGTTTCATCCAAAATGGACTTGGTGCTACTAGAAGTACTAGCAGTACCAAAGGTTGTGTTAGCAGTACCTTCTTCTCTGCCACCTTTGTCTTCATGATCAACCTTTGAGATGTTTGGGGATGAAACAAATGCCATATTTCCTGAGCTTGACCCAGTAGTCTTCTTAACTTCATGTTCTACAATCTTGAAATTGTTGTAGAGATCATTGAGACTCATCTGGTCAATATCTGACTTGTTCTTCCATACAATGACATGCATAGACCATTCTGAAGGTAAACTCCTAAGAAATTTAGAGTTTAGATCTTCTTGAGTTATCATCACTTCATGGATGGCTAACTGACTTGCAAGCTTTTGAAGTCTATTGAACATACTGTCCAAAGACTCATTGGTTGTGGCTGTGAAGTTCTCAAATTGTTGTTTGAGAAGTGTCTTTTGTGTTTTCTTGGTAGCATCATTACCACCAAACCTAGCCACAATAGCTTCAAAGAGGGTTTTGGCATCTTTGTATTT